>CAMPQE020000224.1:0-44003 GCA_946902985.2 Meconema thalassinum
GCTGTTACTAGTTCTGTTGTGTTCTTTACAGAGTTGTTTTTGTCGTTGGAAAGACGGCATTTTAAGATTTTTAGTAACGTGGCGAGGACTAATCCACGGTCTTTAATAGTTGTAGATCCACCTCATTCAATAACATACATCTTATCTAGGTTGGCAACACCTCACATAAACACATCGCGATCACTCCCCACAGCACGTAGGGACAGGGGGGGAAGGCAGGGAAAAACCAGTCGTTAAGATAACCACCGCATTCGACCGCACAGCGAGTTCAAGTGAGCACGGAAACTGCGAATAGCTGTAGTACGGAAGACAATCAGATAAGTAGTTAGCCTAAAAATTTTTATAGTTTAACCATAGTTTACAACCATATAATCTCTCTAAAGTACAATCTCCGGATAGCCATCACCATTTAGCATTTCACCTAACATATATACTGCATTTAGCATACACTGACAGGTGCAGTACCAATACTGCAACTAAATAATTGTACATATTGTAAATATTTTCACCTGTATTTCAAACATAGATTTTATAGCCTAAGTGTATTGGATCTGATGATGATCGCTTGACGATCGAAACTGGTCATCCTAGTGTTTTATTAATCTCATGTAATTTATTTCAGGATTAGGGCATAACCCATCTCTTTTGGGTACATTCGTGTTGACCGACTGAAAAGCACTAAACTCTTGTTTACTAAGGCAACACTGAAAATATGGCTTCAAACACCACAATGTTCACGGCTAGTCAGGCAAATCGTGAAGCCAAGAAATTCAAATCACTCAGGCTTAAACTCATGAATTTAGACAAGTCAATTTGGTTCAACAAAAAATGTATAGAACTAAACCTCACCCCTATATACGTACCAATTAAAACCGTACAGAACACACCAGCCTCGATCATTTCAACTAAACAAGCCAAAGCGCTTTGGATAAAAAACGAATTAAGATTTGCATACATAAGAAAGCAAAAAATTAACCAACAATTATACGACATTCAATTGCAACTAAGTAATTTCTGGCACGCAGCCCAATGGGACAGCTTCACCGAACACCTACATGACACCATCAAAATCAGAGCAACGAGGAAGCATGAAACGCTAGAAAATAAATTAAGAAAACTAGGAGAAACACAGAACCATCAATCTAACGAACAACACACGAATAACAATGAATTCAATTTCCACAGCAGAGTAAACAACAGAACGAACGTAACCTTTTCTCAAGGTGAAATGAATATGTTAGACAAAGGTTTGAAATACAACTGCACAGACGCACACACCAACCACAATATAAAACAGTTAATCACAGATATTGAGATAGCCAGTCACAAGCTCCCAGCAGAAGACAGGGAATTAACCAAAAATCTCGCCACCAACGAAGCCAAAAAAATCCTCAAACGAGAGGGCGATAGCAATAACATTCAAAACAACAAACAAATCAAAGAAATAAAGTCGTTGAAACAAAAAATAAAAGAACATGACTTAATCATCACAAAAGCAGATAAGGGAAACACTACAGTAATTTTGAACAAAACAGAATACATTGAAGAAACAGTCGAATTCCTAAACAACAACGAAATCAAGGAATTAACAAAAGACCCCACCAACAAATTCCAAAAACAAATAAAAAGTGCGCTAAAAGAAACAGAATACATACTGACCAAAGCTGAAAAATCAAAACTAATAAACATGAACCCGAAAATACCGTCATTGAGGGGACAACCAAAAATACACAAAAAGGAATGCCCAATGAGACCAATAGTCAATTGTAGGAATGCCCCTAATTACAAAATCAGCAAAGAGTTACTAAAAATCTTAAAATGCCGTCTTTCCAACGACAAAAACAACTCTGTAAAGAACACAACAGAACTAGTAACAGCATTGAACACCCTACAAATGAAACCTAGCTTCAGGCTAGTATCCTTCGACGTAACTAACATGTACACCAATATTCCGATTATTGAAGCAATCAACACTATCGAAAACAACTTAAAATCCAACAATTCGGTAAAAGAAATTGAAGAGATTGTGAGATTACTGAGGGTCGTTCTCACCCAAAACGTGTTTCAATTCGACAATAAAATATACACACAGAGAGAAGGCCTAGCAATGGGATCGCCACTAAGTGGGTTAATCGCTGACATCTTCATCAATGCACTAGAAAATGCGTTCTTAGAAAAGACTTCAACAAAGGGAATAGTAATATGGAAAAGATACGTAGATGATGTAATCTGCATCTACGATACTGAACTAACAAGCGAAGAAACAATTCTCCAATCCATTAATAGCCTTCACCATTCTATCAAATTCACTAAGGAATCTGAAATAGACCGGAAAATAAATTATCTCGATATAACTATTGAACGTAAAGACAACGACCTTTCATATTCCATATTCCGGAAAGCAACACAAACCTCGCATGCAATCGACAATCAGTCTAATCACCCCAGTACGCACAAACTAGCGGGTTTCAATTCAATGGTGCATAGGGCTTTAAACATACCCATGTCAAAAGACAACTATAATAAGGAAATAAGAACGATTATGCAAATAGCAAAGGAAAACAACTTCTCGCCAAGCAAAATAAATCAAATTATAGCCAAACATAAAAATAAAGATAAAACGATTCCCAAACCGGACAGTAATGAGAAAAAATTTGCGCGTTTCAACTATGTGAATGCGAACACATATAAAATCACTAACCTATTCAAAAAGCAAGGCATAAAGATAGCTTTCACGACGAAAAACACAACCGCTAGGCACCTCCTAAATAGTAATCTAAATAAACGTGACCCGTATTCAAGGTCAGGGGTATATTCTATAACGTGCCAAGACACCGATTGTCAAGCTAATTACATCGGGCAGAGTGGAAGGCGAGTAGACACACGTTATAATGAACATAGAAATGCAATAAGATACGGAACACATTCAGCCGTGTGCGAACATATGTGTGACGCAGGGCATAGCTTTACCAACATAGAGTCGGACCTTAAAATAATCCATCACGAATCGAAAGGCAGAGCTCTTGACATAAAGGAAGCAATCGAGATACACCTAGCCAAACGAAACAATCCCAACAATCTAAATGAACACACGTTCATGGAGAGCTCACCCCTCTTCACGCTACTAAAAAACACACCCTGTCGGAAACAAAACACAATTTAGCGACACAGCCAAGCTAGATAAAAAAGGGGTGAAATTAGGGGGTTTTTAATAGGTAAATGTTATCTGGATCAGGTGTACGATGTACTTTTCTTCTGCAATAAACCAAGGCCCATATTAGAGGCAGTATTAAAGGTGCCGGGACGTCCTCATAAGACCGTCAACGCTTAGTTCGAATGGGTTATGCTCCACGCGTGGCGAGGACTAATCCACGGTCTTTAATAGTTGTAGATCCACCTCATTCAATAACATACATCTTATCTAGGTTGGCAACACCTCACATAAACACATCGCGATCACTCCCCACAGCACGTAGGGACAGGGGGGGAAGGCAGGGAAAAACCAGTCGTTAAGATAACCACCGCATTCGACCGCACAGCGAGTTCAAGTGAGCACGGAAACTGCGAATAGCTGTAGTACGGAAGACAATCAGATAAGTAGTTAGCCTAAAAATTTTTATAGTTTAACCATAGTTTACAACCATATAATCTCTCTAAAGTACAATCTCCGGATAGCCATCACCATTTAGCATTTCACCTAACATATATACTGCATTTAGCATACACTGACAGGTGCAGTACCAATACTGCAACTAAATAATTGTACATATTGTAAATATTTTCACCTGTATTTCAAACATAGATTTTATAGCCTAAGTGTATTGGATCTGATGATGATCGCTTGACGATCGAAACTGGTCATCCTAGTGTTTTATTAATCTCATGTAATTTATTTCAGGATTAGGGCATAACCCATCTCTTTTGGGTACATTCGTGTTGACCGACTGAAAAGCACTAAACTCTTGTTTACTAAGGCAACACTGAAAATATGGCTTCAAACACCACAATGTTCACGGCTAGTCAGGCAAATCGTGAAGCCAAGAAATTCAAATCACTCAGGCTTAAACTCATGAATTTAGACAAGTCAATTTGGTTCAACAAAAAATGTATAGAACTAAACCTCACCCCTAAATACGTACCAATTAAAACCGTACCGAACACACCAGCCTCGATCATTTCAACTAAACAAGCCAAAGCGCTTTGGATAAAAAACGAATTAAGATTTGCATACATAAGAAAGCAAAAAATTAACCAACAATTATACGACATTCAATTGCAACTAAGTAATTTCTGGCACGCAGCCCAATGGGACAGCTTCACCGAACACCTACATGACACCATCAAAATCAGAGCAACGAGGAAGCATGAAACGCTAGAAAATAAATTAAGAAAACTAGGAGAAACACAGAACCATCAATCTAACGAACAACACACGAATAACAATGAATTCAATTTCCACAGCAGAGTAAACAACAGAACGAACGTAACCTTTTCTCAAGGTGAAATGAATATGTTAGACAAAGGTTTGAAATACAACTGCACAGACGCACACACCAACCACAATATAAAACAGTTAATCACAGATATTGAGATAGCCAGTCACAAGCTCCCAGCAGAAGACAGGGAATTAACCAAAAATCTCGCCACCAACGAAGCCAAAAAAATCCTCAAACGAGAGGGCGATAGCAATAACATTCAAAACAACAAACAAATCAAAGAAATAAAGTCGTTGAAACAAAAAATAAAAGAACATGACTTAATCATCACAAAAGCAGATAAGGGAAACACTACAGTAATTTTGAACAAAACAGAATACATTGAAAAAACAGTCGAATTCCTAAACAACAACGAAATCAAGGAATTAACAAAAGACCCCACCAACAAATTCCAAAAACAAATAAAAAGTGCGCTAAAAGAAACAGAATACATACTGACCAAAGCTGAAAAATCAAAACTAATAAACATGAACCCGAAAATACCGTCATTGAGGGGACAACCAAAAATACACAAAAAGGAATGCCCAATGAGACCAATAGTCAATTGTAGGAATGCCCCTAATTACAAAATCAGCAAAGAGTTACTAAAAATCTTAAAATGCCGTCTTTCCAACGACAAAAACAACTCTGTAAAGAACACAACAGAACTAGTAACAGCATTGAACACCCTACAAATGAAACCTAGCTTCAGGCTAGTATCCTTCGACGTAACTAACATGTACACCAATATTCCGATTATTGAAGCAATCAACACTATCGAAAACAACTTAAAATCCAACAATTCGGTAAAAGAAATTGAAGAGATTGTGAGATTACTGAGGGTCGTTCTCACCCAAAACGTGTTTCAATTCGACAATAAAATATACACACAGAGAGAAGGCCTAGCAATGGGATCGCCACTAAGTGGGTTAATCGCTGACATCTTCATCAATGCACTAGAAAATGCGTTCTTAGAAAAGACTTCAACAAAGGGAATAGTAATATGGAAAAGATACGTAGATGATGTAATCTGCATCTACGATACTGAACTAACAAGCGAAGAAACAATTCTCCAATCCATTAATAGCCTTCACCATTCTATCAAATTCACTAAGGAATCTGAAATAGACCGGAAAATAAATTATCTCGATATAACTATTGAACGTAAAGACAACGACCTTTCATATTCCATATTCCGGAAAGCAACACAAACCTCGCATGCAATCGACAATCAGTCTAATCACCCCAGTACGCACAAACTAGCGGGTTTCAATTCAATGGTGCATAGGGCTTTAAACATACCCATGTCAAAAGACAACTATAATAAGGAAATAAGAACGATTATGCAAATAGCAAAGGAAAACAACTTCTCGCCAAGCAAAATAAATCAAATTATAGCCAAACATAAAAATAAAGATAAAACGATTCCCAAACCGGACAGTAATGAGAAAAAATTTGCGCGTTTCAACTATGTGAATGCGAACACATATAAAATCACTAACCTATTCAAAAAGCAAGGCATAAAGATAGCTTTCACGACGAAAAACACAACCGCTAGGCACCTCCTAAATAGTAATCTAAATAAACGTGACCCGTATTCAAGGTCAGGGGTATATTCTATAACGTGCCAAGACACCGATTGTCAAGCTAATTACATCGGGCAGAGTGGAAGGCGAGTAGACACACGTTATAATGAACATAGAAATGCAATAAGATACGGAACACATTCAGCCGTGTGCGAACATATGTGTGACGCAGGGCATAGCTTTACCAACATAGAGTCGGACCTTAAAATAATCCATCACGAATCGAAAGGCAGAGCTCTTGACATAAAGGAAGCAATCGAGATACACCTAGCCAAACGAAACAATCCCAACAATCTAAATGAACACACGTTCATGGAGAGCTCACCCCTCTTCACGCTACTAAAAAACACACCCTGTCGGAAACAAAACACAATTTAGCGACACAGCCAAGCTAGATAAAAAAGGGGGGAAATTAGGGGGTTTTTAATAGGTAAATGTTATCTGGATCAGGTGTACGATGTACTTTTCTTCTGCAATAAACCAAGGCCCATATTAGAGGCAGTATTAAAGGTGCCGGGACGTCCTCATAAGACCGTCAACGCTTAGTTCGAATGGGTTATGCTCCACGCGTGGCGAGGACTAATCCACGGTCTTTAATAGTTGTAGATCCACCTCATTCAATAACATACATCTTATCTAGGTTGGCAACACCTCACATAAACACATCGCGATCACTCCCCACAGCACGTAGGGACAGGGGGGGAAGGCAGGGAAAAACCAGTCGTTAAGATAACCACCGCATTCGACCGCACAGCGAGTTCAAGTGAGCACGGAAACTGCGAATAGCTGTAGTACGGAAGACAATCAGATAAGTAGTTAGCCTAAAAATTTTTATAGTTTAACCATAGTTTACAACCATATAATCTCTCTAAAGTACAATCTCCGGATAGCCATCACCATTTAGCATTTCACCTAACATATATACTGCATTTAGCATACACTGACAGGTGCAGTACCAATACTGCAACTAAATAATTGTACATATTGTAAATATTTTCACCTGTATTTCAAACATAGATTTTATAGCCTAAGTGTATTGGATCTGATGATGATCGCTTGACGATCGAAACTGGTCATCCTAGTGTTTTATTAATCTCATGTAATTTATTTCAGGATTAGGGCATAACCCATCTCTTTTGGGTACATTCGTGTTGACCGACTGAAAAGCACTAAACTCTTGTTTACTAAGGCAACACTGAAAATATGGCTTCAAACACCACAATGTTATGACAAGTAACTGTAACTTCGATACAAATTATGACAGGTAACTGTAACTTCGTTACTATTTATGACAAGTAACTGTAATTTCGATACAAATTTTTGAAGGTAACTGTAACTTCGATACTATTATGACAGGTAACAGTAACTTCGATACTAATTATGACAAGTAACTGTAACTTCCATACAAATTATGACAGGTAACTGTATCTTCGTTACTAATTATAACAAGTAACTGTAACTTCGATACAAATTATGGCAGGTAACTGTCACTTCGATACTAATTACTACAGGTATCAGTAACTTCGATACTAATTATGACAGGTAACTGTAACATCGTTACTAATTATGTCAAGTAATTGTAACTTCGATACTAATTATGACAAGTAACTGTTAATTCGATACTTATAATGACAGGTAAAAGTAACTTCGATACTAATTATGACAAGTAACTATAACTTCGATACAAATTATGACAGGTAACTGTAACTTCGATACTAATTATGTCAGGTAACAGTAACTTCAATACTAATTATGACAGGAAACTGTAACTTCGTTACTAATAATGAAAAGTAACTGTAATTTCGATACAAATTATGACAGGTAACAGTACCTTCGATACTAATTATGACAGTTTACTGTAACTTCGATACTAATTATGACAAGGAACTGTAATTTCGATACAAATTATGGCAGGTAACATTAACTTGGATACTAATTATGACAGGTAACTGTAACTTCGATACTAATTATGACAAGGAACTGTAATTTCGATACAATTTATGGCAGGTAACTGTAACTTCGATACTAATTATGACAGGTAACAGTAACTTCGATACTAATTATGACAAGTAACTATAACTTCGAATCAAATTATGACTGGTAACGGTAACTTCGATATTAATTATGACAAGAAACTCTAACTTCGGTACTAATTATGACAAGTAACTGTAATTTTGATAAAAAATTATGGTAGGTAAATGTAACTTCAATACTTATTATGACAGGTAACCGTAAATTCGATACTAATTATGACAGGTAACTGTAACTTCGTTACTTAATATGACAAGTAACTTTAATTTCGATACTAATTATGGCAGGTAACTGTAACTTCGTTACTAATTATGACAAGTCCCTGTAATTTCGATACAAATTATCGCAGATAACGGTAACTTCGATACTAATTATTACAAGTAACTGTAACTTCGATACTAATTATGACAGGTAACTGTATCTTCGTTACTAATTATGACAAGTAACTGTAATTTCGATACAAATTTTGGCAGGTAACTGTAACTTCAATTCTAATTATGACAGGTAACAGTAACTTCGATACTAATTATGACAAGTAAACTGTAACTTCGATACTAATTATGACCAGTAACTATAACTTCGCTACTAATTATGACAGGTAACAGTACCCTCGATACTAATTATGACAGGAAACTGTAACTTCGATATTAATTATGACAAGGAACAGTAATTTTGATACAAATTATGGCAGGTAACTGTAACTTTGATACTTATTATGACAGGTAACAGTAACTTCGATACAAATTATATCAAGTAACTGTAACTTCGTTACTAATTATGACAAGTAACTGTAATTTCGATACAAATAATGACCAGTAACTGTAACTTCGTTACTAATTATGATATGTTACTTTAATTTCGATACAAATTATGGCAGGTAACAGTACCTTCGATACTAATTATGACAGGTAACTGTAACGTCGATACTAATTATGACAAGGAACTGTAATTTCGATAAACAATATTGCAGGTAACTGTAACTTTGATACTAATTATGACAGGTAGCAGTAACTTCGATACTAATTATGACAAGTAACTGTAACTTCGTTACTAATTAGGACAAGTAACTCTAATTTTGATAAAAAATTATGGGAGGTAACTGTAACTTCGATACTAATTATGACAGGTAACTGTAACGTCGATACTAATTATGACAAGGAACTGTAATTTCGATACACAATATTGCAGGTAACTGTAACTTTGATACTAATTAATACAGGTAACAGTAACTTCGATACTAATTATGACAGGTTACTGTAACATCGTTACTAATTATGTCAAGTAACTGTAACTTCGATACTAATTATGGCAAGTAACTGTAACTTCGATACTTATTATGACAGGTAACTGTAACTTCATTACTAATTATGACAAGAAACTGTAACTTCGATACTAATTATGACAGGTAACTGTAACTTCGATACTAATTATGACAAGTAACTGTAACTTCGATACTAATTATGACAAGAAACTGTAACTTCGATACTAATTATGACAGGTAACAGTAACTTCGATATTAATTATGACAAGTAAAAGTAACTTCGATACTAATTATTACAAGTAACAGTAATTTCGATACAACTTTTGGCAGGTAACTGTAATTTCGATACAAATTATGGCAGGTAACTGTAACTTCGATACTAATTATGACAAGTAACTGTAACTTCGATACTAATTATGACAGGTAACTGTAACTTCGTTATTAATTATGACAAGTAACTGTAATTTCGATACAAATTTTGTCAGGTAACTGTAACTTCGATACTAATTATGACAGGTAACAGTAACTTCGATACTAATTATGACAAGTAACCGTAACTTCGATACTAATTATGACAGGTAACTGTATCTTCGTCACTAATTATGACAAGTAACTGTAATTTCGATACAAATTATGGCAGGTAACTGTAACATCGATACTTATTATGACAGGTAACAGTAACTTCGATACTAATTATGACAAGTAACTATAACTTCGATACAAATTATGACAGGTAACTGTAACTTCGATACTAATTATGACAAGAAACTCGAACTTCTTTACTAATTTTGACAAGTCCCTGTAATTTCGATACAAATTATGGCAGGTAACTGTAACTTCCATAGTAATTATGACAGGTAACCGTAACTTCGATACTAATTATGACAGGAAACTGTAACTTCGTTACTAATTTTGACAAGTAACTGTAATTTCGATACAAATTATGACAGGTAACTGTAACTTCGTTACTAATTATGACAAGTAACAGTACCCTCGATACTAATTATGACAGGTAACTGTAACTTCGATATTAACTATGACAAGGAACAGTAATTTTGTTACAAATTATGGCAGGTAACTGTAATTTTGATACTAATTATGACAGGTAACAGTAACTTCGATACTAATTATGACAAGTAACTGTAACTTCGTTACTAATTATGACAAGTAACTGTAATTTCAATACAAATAATGACAGGTAACTGTAAATTCGTTACTAATTATGACAAGTAACTGTAATTTCGATACAAATTATGGCAGGTAACAGTACCTTCGTTACTAATTATGACAGGTAACTGTAACTTCGATACTAATTTTGACAAGGAACAGTAATTTCGATACAAAATATGGCAGTTAACTGTAACGTTGATACTAATTATGACAGGTAACAGTAACTTCGATACTTATTATGACAAGTAACTGTAACTTCGTTACTTATTATGACAAGTAACTCTAATTTTGATAAAAAATTATGGGAGGTAACTGTAACTTCGATACTAATTAATACAGGTAACAGTAACTTCGATACTAATTATGACAGGTTACTGAAACTTCGATACTAATTATGACAGGTAACAGTAACTTCGATACTAATTATGACAAGTAACTGTAACTTCGATACTAATTATGAGAGGTAACTGTATCTTCGTCACTAATTATGACAAGTAACTGTAATTTCGATACAAATTATGGCAGGTAACTGTAACTTCGATACTAATTATGACAGGTAACTGTAACTTCGATACTAATTATGACAAGTAACTGTAACTTCGATACTAATTATGACAAGTAACTGTAACTTCGATACTAATTATGACAGGTAACTGTAACTTCGATACTAATTATGACAAGGAACTGTAATTTCGATACAAAATATTGCAGGTAACTGTAATTTTGATACTAATTATGACAGGTAGCAGTAACTTCGATACTAATTATGACAAGTAACTGTAACTTCGATACATATTATGACAGGTAACTGTAACTTCATTACTAATTATGGCAAGTAACTGTAACTTCGATACTAATTATGACAAGTAACTGTAACATCGATACTAATTATGACAGGTAACAGTACCTTCGATAATAATTATGACAAGTAACAGTAACTTGGATACTAATTATGACAAGTAACGGTAACATCGATACTAATTATGACAGGTAACAGTACCTTTGATATTAATTATGACAAGTAATAGTAACTTCGATACTAATTATAACACGTAACAGTAATTCGATACAAATTTTGGCAGGTAACTGTAACTTCGATACTAATTATGACAGGTAACAGTAACTTCGATACTAATTATGACAAGTAACTGGAACATCGATACTAAATATGACAGGTAACTGTAACTTCGTTACTAATTATGACAAGTCCCTGTAATTTCGACACAAATTATGGCAGGTAACTGTAACTTCGATACTAATTATGACAAGTAACTGTAACTTCGATACTAATTATGACAGGTAATGTAACTTCGTTATTACTTATGACAAGTAACTGTAATTTCGATACAAATTTTGGCAGGTAACTGTAACTTCGATACTAATTATGACAGGTAACAGTAACTTCGATACTAATTATGACAAGTAACTGTAACTTCGATACTAATTATGACAGGTAACTGTAACTTCGTCACTAATTATGACAAGTAACTGTAATTTCGATACAAATTATGGCAGGTAACTGTAACTTCGATACTAATTATGACAGGTAACAGTAATATCAATACTAATTATGACAAGCAACTATAACTTCGATACAAATTATGACAGGTAACTGTAACTTCGATATTAAATATGACAAGAAACTAGAAATTTCGTTACTAATTTTGACAAGTCCCTGTAATTTCGATACAAATATGGCAGGTAACTGTAACTTCCATAGTAATTATGACAGGAAACAGTAACTTCGATACTAATTATGACAGGAAACTGTAACTTCGTTACTAATTATGACAAGTAACTGTAATTTCGATACAAATTATGACAGGTAACTGTAACTTCGTTACTAATTATGACAAGTAACAGTACCCTCGATACTAATTATGACAGGTAACTGTAACTTCGATACTAATTATGACGAGGAACAGTAATTTCGATACAAAATATGGCAGGTAACTGTAACTTTGATACTAATTATGACAGGTTACAGTAACATCGTTACTAATTAAGTCAAGTAACTGTAACTTCGATACTAATTATGACAAGTAATTGTAACTTCGATACTTATTATGACAGGTAACTGTAACTTCATTGCTAATTATGACAAGAAACTGTAACTTCGATTCTAATTATGAGAGGTAAATGTAACTTCGATACTATTTATGACAAGTAACTGTAACTTCGATACTAATTATGACAAGTAACTGTAACTTCGATACTAATTATGACAGGTAACAGTAACTTCGATATTAATTATGACAAGTAACAGTATCTTCGATACTAATTATGACAAGTAACTGTAATTTCGATACAAATTTTGGCAGGTAACTGTAACTTCGATACTAATTATGACAGGTAACAGTAACTTCGATACTAATTAGGACAAGTAACTGTAACATCGATACTAATTATGACAGGTAACTGTAACTTCGTTACTAATTATGACAAGTAACTGTAATTTCAATACAAACTATGGCAGGTAATTGTTACTTCGATACTAATTATGACAGTTAACAGTAACTTCGATACTAATTATGGCAGGTAACTTTAACTTCGATACTAATTATGACAGGTAACAGTAACTTCGATACTAATTATGACAAGTAACTGTATTTCGACACTAATTATGACAGGTAACTGTAACATCGTTACTTATTATGACAAGTAACTGTAATTTCGTTACAAATTATGGTAGGTAATTGTAATTTCGATACTAATTATGACAGGTAACAGTAACTTGGATACTAATTATGACAAGTAACAGTAACTTCGATACTAATTATGACAAGTAACTGTAACTTCGATACTAATTATGACAGGTAACTGTAACTTCGTTACTATTTATGATAAGTAACTGTAATTTCGATACAAATTTTGGAAGGTAACTGTAACTTCGATACTATTATTACAGGTAACAGTAACTTCGATACTAATTATGACAAGTAACTGTAACTTTCATACAAATTATGACAGGTAACTGTATCTTCGTTACTAATTATGACAAGTAACTGTAACTTCGATACATATTATGGCAGGTAACTGTCACTTCGATACTATTTACTACAGGTAACAGTAACTTCGATACTAATTATGACAGGTTACTGTAACATCGTTACTAATTATGTCAAGTAATTGTAACTTCGATACTAATTATGACAAGTAACTGTTAATTCGATACTTATAATGACAGGTAACAGTAACTTCGATACTAATTATGACATGTAACTATAACTTCGATACAAATTATGACAGGTAACTGTAACTTCGATACTAATTATGACAAGAAACTCTAACTTCGTTACTAATTATGACAAGTAACAGTAATTTTGATAAAAAATTATGGTAGGTAACTGTAACTTCAATACTAATTATGACAGGTAACAGTAACTTCGATACTAATTATGACAGGTAACTGTCACTTCGATACTAATTATGACAAGTAACTGTATTTCGACAATTATTATGACAGGTAACTGTAACTTCGTTACTTATTATGACAAGTAACTGTAATTTCGTTACAAATTATGGTAGGTAATTGTAATTTCGATACTAATTATGACAGGTAACAGTAACTTCGATACTAATTATGACAAGTAACAGTAACTTCGATACTAATTATGACAAGTAACTGTAACTTCGATACTAATTATGACAGGTAACTGTAACTTCGTTACTATTTATGACAAGTAACTGTAATTTCGATACAAATTTTGGAAGGTAACTGTAACTTCGATACTATTATGACAGGTAACAGTAACTTCGATACTAATTATGACAAGTAACTGTAACTTCCATACAAATTATGACAGGTAACTGTATCTTCGTTACTAATTATGACAAGTAACTGTAACTTCGATACAAATTATGGCAGGTAACTGTCACTTCGATACTAATTACTACAGGTAACAGTAACTTCGATACTAATTATGACAGGTTACTGTAACATCGTTACTAATTATGTCAAGTAATTGTAACTTCGATACTAATTATGACAAGTAACTGTTAATTCGATACTTATAATGACAGGTAACAGTAACTTCGATACTAATTATGACAAGTAACTATAACTTCGATACAAATTATGACAGGTAACTGTAACTTCGATACTAATTATGACAAGAAACTCTAACTTCGTTACTAATTATGACAAGTAACAGTAATTTTGATAAAAAATTATGGTAGGTAACTGTCACTTCAATACTAATTATGACAGGTAACAGTAACTTCGATACTAATTATGGCAGGTAACTGTAACTTCGATACTAATTATGACAAGTAACTTTAATTTCGATATTATTTATGGTGGGTAACTGTAACTTCGTTACTAATCATGACATGTCCCTGTAATTTCGATACAAATTATGGCAGGTAACTGTAACTTCGATACTAATTATGTCAGGTAACAGTAACTTCGATACTAATTATGACAAGAAACTGTAACTTCGTTACTAATAATGAAAAGGAACTGTAATTTCGATACAAATTATGACAGGTAACAGTACCTTCGATTCTAATTATGACAGGTTACTGTAACTTCGATACTAATTATGACAAGGAACTGTAATTTCGTTACAAATTATGGTAGGTAATTGTAATTTCGATACTAATTATGACAGGTAACAGTAACTTCGATACTAATTATGACAAGTAACAGTAACTTCGATACTAATTATGACAAGAAACTGTAACTTCGATACTAATTATGACAGGTAACTGTAACTTCGATACTAATTATGACAAGTAACTGTAACTTCGATACTAATTATGACAAGAAACTGTAACTTCGATACTAATTATGACAGGTAACAGTAACTTCGATATTAATTATGACAAGTAAAAGTAACTTCGATACTAATTATTACAAGTAACAGTAATTTCGATACAAATTTTGGCAGGTAACTGTAATTTCGATACAAATTATGGCAGGTAACTGTAACTTCGATACTAATTATGACAAGTAACTGTAACTTCGATACTAATTATGACAGGTAACTGTAACTTCGTTATTAATTATGACAAGTAACTGTAATTTCGATACAAATTTTGTCAGGTAACTGTAACTTCGATACTAATTATGACAGGTAACAGTAACTTCGATACTAATTATGACAAGTAACTGTTAATTCGATACTAATAATGACAGGTAAAAGTAACTTCGATACTAATTATGACAAGTAACTATAACTTCGATACAAATTATGACAGGTAACTGTAACTTCGATACTAATTATGTCAGGTAACAGTAACTTCAATACTAATTATGACAGGAAACTGTAACTTCGTTACTAATAATGAAAAGTAACTGTAATTTCGATACAAATTATGACAGGTAACAGTACCTTCGATACTAATTATGACAGTTTACTGTAACTTCGATACTAATTATGACAAGGAACTGTAATTTCGATACAAATTATGGCAGGTAACATTAACTTGGATACTAATTATGACAGGTAACTGTAACTTCGATACTAATTATGACAAGGAACTGTAATTTCGATACAATTTATGGCAGGTAACTGTAACTTCGATACTAATTATGACAGGTAACAGTAACTTCGATACTAATTATGACAAGTAACTATAACTTCGAATCAAATTATGACAGGTAACGGTAACTTCGATATTAATTATGACAAGAAACTCTAACTTCGTTACTAATTATGACAAGTAACTGTAATTTTGATAAAAAATTATGGTAGGTAAATGTAACTTCAATACTTATTATGACAGGTAACCGTAAATTCGATACTAATTATGACAGGTAACTGTAACTTCGTTACTTAATATGACAAGTAACTTTAATTTCGATACTAATTATGGCAGGTAACTGTAACTTCGTTACTAATTATGACAAGTCCCTGTAATTTCGATACAAATTATGGCAGATAACGGTAACTTCGATACTAATTATTACAAGTAACTGTAACTTCGATACTAATTATGACAGGTAACTGTATCTTCGTTACTAATTATGACAAGTAACTGTAATTTCGATACAAATTTTGGCAGGTAACTGTAACTTCAATTCTAATTATGGCAGGTAACAGTAACTTCGATACTAATTATGACAAGTAAACTGTAACTTCGATACTAATTATGACCAGTAACTATAACTTCGCTACTAATTATGACAGGTAACAGTACCCTCGATACTAATTATGACAGGTAACTGTAACTTCGATATTAATTATGACAAGGAACAGTAATTTTGATACAAATTATGGCAGGTAACTGTAACTTTGATACTTATTATGACAGGTAACAGTAACTTCGATACAAATTATATCAAGTAACTGTAACTTCGTTACTAATTATGATAAGTAAATGTAATTTTGATAAAAAATTATGGGAGGTAACTGTAACTTCGATACTAATTATGACAGGTAACTGTAACGTCGATACTAATTATGACAAGGAACTGTAATTTCGATACACAATATTGCAGGTAACTGTAACTTTGATACTAATTATGACAGGTAGCAGTAACTTCGATACTAATTATGACAAGTAACTGTAACTTCGTTACTAATTAGGACAAGTAACTCTAATTTTGATAAAAAATTATGGGAGGTAACTGTAACTTCGATACTAATTATGACAGGTAACTGTAACGTCGATACTAATTATGACAAGGAACTGTAATTTCGATACACAATATTGCAGGTAACTGTAACTTTGATACTAATTAATACAGGTAACAGTAACTTCGATACTAATTATGACAGGTTACTGTAACATCGTTACTAATTATGTCAAGTAACTGTAACTTCGATACTAATTATGGCAAGTAACTGTAACTTCGATACTTATTATGACAGGTAACTGTAACTTCATTACTAATTATGACAAGAAACTGTAACTTCGATACTAATTATGACAGGTAACTGTAACTTCGATACTAATTATGACAAGTAACTGTAACTTCGATACTAATTATGACAAGAAACTGTAACTTCGATACTAATTATGACAGGTAACAGTAACTTCGATATTAATTATGACAAGTAAAAGTAACTTCGATACTAATTATTACAAGTAACAGTAATTTCGATACAAATTTTGGCAGGTAACTGTAATTTCGATACAAATTATGGCAGGTAACTGTAACTTCGATACTAATTATGACAAGTAACTGTAACTTCGATACTAATTATGACAGGTAACTGTAACTTCGTTATTAATTATGACAAGTAACTGTAATTTCGATACAAATTTTGTCAGGTAACTGTAACTTCGATACTAATTATGACAGGTAACAGTAACTTCGATACTAATTATGACAAGTAACCGTAACTTCGATACTAATTATGACAGGTAACTGTATCTTCGTCACTAATTATGACAAGTAACTGTAATTTCGATACAAATTATGGCAGGTAACTGTAACATCGATACTTATTATGACAGGTAACAGTAACTTCGATACTAATTATGACAAGTAACTATAACTTCGATACAAATTATGACAGGTAACTGTAACTTCGATACTAATTATGACAAGAAACTCGAACTTCTTTACTAATTTTAACAAGTCCCTGTAATTTCGATACAAATTATGGCAGGTAACTGTAACTTCCATAGTAATTATGACAGGTAACCGTAACTTCGATACTAATTATGACAGGAAACTGTAACTTCGTTACTAATTTTGACAAGTAACTGTAATTTCGATACAAATTATGACAGGTAACTGTAACTTCGTTACTAATTATGACAAGTAACAGTACCCTCGATACTAATTATGACAGGTAACTGTAACTTCGATATTAACTATGACAAGGAACAGTAATTTTGTTACAAATTATGGCAGGTAACTGTAATTTTGATACTAATTATGACAGGTAACAGTAACTTCGATACTAATTATGACAAGTAACTGTAACTTCGTTACTAATTATGACAAGTAACTGTAATTTCAATACAAATAATGACAGGTAACTGTAAATTCGTTACTAATTATGACAAGTAACTGTAATTTCGATACAAATTATGGCAGGTAACAGTACCTTCGTTACTAATTATGACAGGTAACTGTAACTTCGATACTAATTTTGACAAGGAACAGTAATTTCGATACAAAATATGGCAGTTAACTGTAACGTTGATACTAATTATGACAGGTAACAGTAACTTCGATACTTATTATGACAAGTAACTGTAACTTCGTTACTTATTATGACAAGTAACTCTAATTTTGATAAAAAATTATGGGAGGTAACTGTAACTTCGATACTAATTAATACAGGTAACAGTAACTTCGATACTAATTATGACAGGTTACTGAAACTTCGATACTAATTATGACAGGTAACAGTAACTTCGATACTAATTATGACAAGTAACTGTAACTTCGATACTAATTATGAGAGGTAACTGTATCTTCGTCACTAATTATGACAAGTAACTGTAATTTCGATACAAATTATGGCAGGTAACTGTAACTTCGATACTAATTATGACAGGTAACTGTAACTTCGATACTAATTATGACAAGTAACTGTAACTTCGATACTAATTATGACAAGTAACTGTAACTTCGATACTAATTATGACAGGTAACTGTAACTTCGATACTAATTATGACAAGGAACTGTAATTTCGATACAAAATATTGCAGGTAACTGTAATTTTGATACTAATTATGACAGGTAGCAGTAACTTCGATACTAATTATGACAAGTAACTGTAACTTCGATACATATTATGACAGGTAACTGTAACTTCATTACTAATTATGGCAAGTAACTGTAACTTCGATACTAATTATGACAAGTAACTGTAACATCGATACTATTTATGACAGGTAACAGTACCTTCGATAATAATTATGACAAGTAACAGTAACTTCGATACTAATTATGACAAGTAACTGTAACATCGATACTAATTATGACAGGTAACAGTACCTTCGATATTAATTATGACAAGTAACAGTAACTTCGATACTAATTATAACACGTAACAGTAATTCGATACAAATTTTGGCAGGTAACTGTAACTTCGATACTAATTATGACAGGTAACAGTAACTTCGATACTAATTATGACAAGTAACTGGAACATCGATACTAAATATGACAGGTAACTGTAACTTCGTTACTAATTATGACAAGTCCCTGTAATTTCGACACAAATTATGGCAGGTAACTGTAACTTCGATACTAATTATGACAAGTAACTGTAACTTCGATACTAATTATGACAGGTAATGTAACTTCGTTATTACTTATGACAAGTAACTGTAATTTCGATACAAATTTTGGCAGGTAACTGTAACTTCGATACTAATTATGACAGGTAACAGTAACTTCGATACTAATTATGACAAGTAACTGTAACTTCGATACTAATTATGACAGGTAACTGTAACTTCGTCACTAATTATGACAAGTAACTGTAATTTCGATACAAATTATGGCAGGTAACTGTAACTTCGGTACTAATTATGACAGGTAACAGTAATATCAATACTAATTATGACAAGCAACTATAACTTCGATACAAATTATGACAGGTAACTGTAACTTCGATATTAAATATGACAAGAAACTAGAAATTTCGTTACTAATTTTGACAAGTCCCTGTAATTTCGATACAAATTATGGCAGGTAACTGTAACTTCCATATTAATTATGACAGGAAACAGTAACTTCGATACTAATTATGACAGGAAACTGTAACTTCGTTACTAATTATGACAAGTAACTGTAATTTCGATACAAATTATGACAGGTAACTGTAACTTCGTTACTAATTATGACAAGTAACAGTACCCTCGATACTAATTATGACAGGTAACTGTAACTTCGATACTAATTATGACGAGGAACAGTAATTTCGATACAAAATATGGCAGGTAACTGTAACTTTGATACTAATTATGACAGGTTACAGTAACATCGTTACTAATTAAGTCAAGTAACTGTAACTTCGATACTAATTATGACAAGTAATTGTAACTTCGATACTTATTATGACAGGTAACTGTAACTTCATTGCTAATTATGACAAGAAACTGTAACTTCGATACTAATTATGAGAGGTAAATGTAACTTCGATACTATTTATGACAAGTAACTGTAACTTCGATACTAATTATGACAAGTAACTGTAACTTCGATACTAATTATGACAGGTAACAGTAACTTCGATATTAATTATGACAAGTAACAGTATCTTCGATACTAATTATGACAAGTAACTGTAATTTCGATACAAATTTTGGCAGGTAACTGTAACTTCGATACTAATTATGACAGGTAACAGTAACTTCGATACTAATTAGGACAAGTAACTGTAACATCGATACTAATTATGACAGGTAACTGTAACTTCGTTACTAATTATGACAAGTAACTGTAATTTCAATACAAATTATGGCAGGTAATTGTTACTTCGATACTAATTATGACAGTTAACAGTAACTTCGATACTAATTATGGCAGGTAACTTTAACTTCGATACTAATTATGACAGGTAACAGTAACTTCGATACTAATTATGACAAGTAACTGTATTTCGACACTAATTATGACAGGTAACTGTAACATCGTTACTTATTATGACAAGTAACTGTAATTTCGTTACAAATTATGGTAGGTAATTGTAATTTCGATACTAATTATGACAGGTAACAGTAACTTGGATACTAATTATGACAAGTAACAGTAACTTCGATACTAATTATGACAAGTAACTGTAACATCGATACTAATTATGACAGGTAACTGTAACTTCGTTACTATTTATGACAAGTAACTGTAATTTCGATACAAATTTTGGAAGGTAACTGTAACTTCGATACTATTATGACAGGTAACAGTAACTTCGATACTAATTATGACAGGTTACTGTAACATCGTTACTAATTATGTCAAGTAATTGTAACTTCGATACTAATTATGACAAGTAACTGTTAATTCGATACTTATAATGACAGGTAACAGTAACTTCGATACTAATTATGACAAGTAACTATAACTTCGATACAAATTATGACAGGTAACTGTAACTTCGATACTAATTATGACAAGAAACTCTAACTTCGTTACTAATTATGACAAGTAACAGTAATTATGAAAAAAAATTATGGTAGGTAACTGTAACTTCAATACTAATTATGACAGGTAACAGTAACTTCGATTCTAATTATGACAGGTAACTGTCACTTCGATACTAATTATGACAAGTAACTGTATTTCGACAATTATTATGACAGGTAACTGTAACTTCGTTACTTATTATGACTAGTAACTGTAATTTCGTTACAAATTATGGTAGGTAATTGTAATTTCGATACTAATTATGACAGATAACAGTAACTTCGATACTAATTATGACAAGTAACAGTAACTTCGATACTAATTATGACAAGTAACTGTAACTTCGATACTAATTATGACAGGTAACTGTAACTTCGTTACTATTTATGACAAGTAACTGTAATTTCGATACAAATTTTGGAAGGTAACTGTAACTTCGATACTATTATGACAGGTAACAGTAACTTCGATACTAATTATGACAAGTAACTGTAACTTCCATACAAATTATGACAGGTAACTGTATCTTCGTTACTAATTATGACATGTAACTGTAACTTCGATACAAATTATGGCAGGTAACTGTCACTTCGATACTAATTACTACAGGTAACAGTAACTTCGATACTAATTATGACAGGTTACTGTAACATCGTTACTAATTATGTCAAGTAATTGTAACATCGATACTAATTATGACAAGTAACTGTTAATTCGATACTTATAATGACAGGTAACAGTAACTTCGATACTAATTATGACAAGTAACTATAACTTCGATACAAATTATGACAGGTAACTGTAACTTCGATACTAATTATGACAAGAAACTCTAACTTCGTTACTAATTATGACAAGTAACAGTAAATTTGATAAAAAATTATGGTAGGTAACTGTCACTTCAATACTAATTATGACAGGTAACAGTAACTTCGATACTAATTATGGCAGGTAACTGTAACTTCGATACTAATTATGACAAGTAACTTTAATTTCGATATTATTTATGGTGGGTAACTGTAACTTCGTTACTAATTATGACATGTCCCTGTAATTTCGATACAAATTATGGCAGGTAACTGTAACTTCGATACTAATTATGTCAGGTAACAGTAACTTCGATACTAATTATGACAAGAAACTGTAACTTCGTTACTAATAATGAAAAGGAACTGTAATTTCGATACAAATTATGACAGGTAACAGTACCTTCGATTCTAATTATGACAGGTTACTGTAACTTCGATACTAATTATGACAAGGAACTGTAATTTCGTTACAAATTATGGTAGGTAATTGTAATTTCGATACTAATTATGACAGGTAACAGTAACTTCGATACTAATTATGACAAGTAACAGTAACTTCGATACTAATTATGACAAGAAACTGTAACTTCGATACTAATTATGACAGGTAACTGTAACTTCGATACTAATTATGACAAGTAACTGTAACTTCGATACTAATTATGACAAGAAACTGTAACTTCGATACTAATTATGACAGGTAACAGTAACTTCGATATTAATTATGACAAGTAAAAGTAACTTCGATACTAATTATTACAAGTAACAGTAATTTCGATACAAATTTTGGCAGGTAACTGTAATTTCGATACAAATTATGGCAGGTAACTGTAACTTCGATACTAATTATGACAAGTAACTGTAACTTCGATACTAATTATGACAGGTAACTGTAACTTCGTTATTAATTATGACAAGTAACTGTAATTTCGATACAAATTTTGTCAGGTAACTGTAACTTCGATACTAATTATGACAGGTAACAGTAACTTCGATACTAATTATGACAAGTAACCGTAACTTCGATACTAATTATGACAGGTAACTGTATCTTCGTCACTAATTATGACAAGTAACTGTAATTTCGATACAAATTATGGCAGGTAACTGTAACATCGATACTTATTATGACAGGTAACAGTAACTTCGATACTAATTATGACAAGTAACTATAACTTCGATACAAATTATGACAGGTAACTGTAACTTCGATACTAATTATGACAAGAAACTCGAACTTCTTTACTAATTTTGACAAGTTCCTGTAATTTCGATACAAATTATGGCAGGTAACTGTAACTTCCATAGTTATTATGACAGGTAACCGTAACTTCGATACTAATTATGACAGGAAACTGTAACTTCGTTACTAATTTTGACAAGTAACTGTAATTTCGATACAAATTATGACAGGTAACTGTAACTTCGTTACTAATTATGACAAGTAACAGTACCCTCGATACTAATTATGACAGGTAACTGTAACTTCGATATTAACTATGACAAGGAACAGTAATTTTGTTACAAATTATGGCAGGTAACTGTAATTTTGATACTAATTATGACAGGTAACAGTAACTTCGATACTAATTATGACAAGTAACTGTAACTTCGTTACTAATTATGACAAGTAACTGTAATTTCAATACAAATAATGACAGGTAACTGTAAATTCGTTACTAATTATGACAAGTAACTGTAATTTCGATACAAATTATGGCAGGTAACAGTACCTTCGTTACTAATTATGACAGGTAACTGTAACTTCGATACTAATTTTGACAAGGAACAGTAATTTCGATACACAATATTGCAGGTAACTGTAACTTTGATACTAATTATGACAGGTAGCAGTAACTTCGATACTAATTATGACAAGTAACTGTAACTTCGTTACTAATTAGGACAAGTAACTCTAATTTTGATAAAAAATTATGGGAGGTAACTGTAACTTCGATACTAATTATGACAGGTAACTGTAACGTCGATACTAATTATGACAAGGAACTGTAATTTCGATACACAATATTGCAGGTAACTGTAACTTTGATACTAATTAATACAGGTAACAGTAACTTCGATACTAATTATGACAGGTTACTGTAACATCGTTACTAATTATGTCAAGTAACTGTAACTTCGATACTAATTATGGCAAGTAACTGTAACTTCGATACTTATTATGACAGGTAACTGTAACTTCATTACTAATTATGACAAGAAACTGTATCTTCGATACTAATTATGACAGGTAACTGTAACTTCGATACTAATTATGACAAGTAACTGTAACTTCGATACTAATTATGACAAGAAACTGTAACTTCGATACTAAATATGACAGGTAACAGTAACTTCGATATTAATTATGACAAGTAAAAGTAACTTCGATACTAATTATTACAAGTAACAGTAATTTCGATACAAATTTTGGCAGGTAACTGTAATTTCGATACAAATTATGGCAGGTAACTGTAACTTCGATACTAATTATGACAAGTAACTGTAACTTCGATACTAATTATGACAGGTAACTGTAACTTCGTTATTAATTATGACAAGTAACTGTAATTTCGATACAAATTTTGTCAGGTAACTGTAACTTCGATACTAATTATGACAGGTAACAGTAACTTCGATACTAATTATGACAAGTAACCGTAACTTCGATACTAATTATGACAGGTAACTGTATCTTCGTCACTAATTATGACAAGTAACTGTAATTTCGATACAAATTATGGCAGGTAACTGTAACATCGATACTTATTATGACAGGTAACAGTAACTTCGATACTAATTATGACAAGTAACTATAACTTCGATACAAATTATGACAGGTAACTGTAACTTCGATACTAATTATGACAAGAAACTCGAACTTCTTTACTAATTTTGACAAGTCCCTGTAATTTCGATACAAATTATGGCAGGTAACTGTAACTTCCATAGTAATTATGACAGGTAACCGTAACTTCGATACTAATTATGACAGGAAACTGTAACTTCGTTACTAATTTTGACAAGTAACTGTAATTTCGAAACAAATTATGACAGGTAACTGTAACTTCGTTACTAATTATGACAAGTAACAGTACCCTCGATACTAATTATGACAGGTAACTGTAACTTCGATATTAACTATGACAAGGAACAGTAATTTTGTTACAAATTATGGCAGGTAACTGTAATTTTGATACTAATTATGACAGGTAACAGTAACTTCGATACTAAGTATGACAAGTAACTGTAACTTCGTTACTAATTATGACAAGTAACTGTAATTTCAATACAAATAATGACAGGTAACTGTAAATTCGTTACTAATTATGACAAGTAACTGTAATTTCGATACAAATTATGGCAGGGAACAGTACCTTCGTTACTAATTATGACAGGTAACTGTAACTTCGATACTAATTTTGACAAGGAACAGTAATTTCGATACAAAATATGGCAGTTAACTGTAACGTTGATACTAATTATGACAGGTAACAGTAACTTCGATACTTATTATGACAAGTAACTGTAACATCGTTACTTATTATGACAAGTAACTCTAATTTTGATAAAAAATTATGGGAGGTAACTGTAACTTCGATACTAATTAATACAGGTAACAGTAACTTCGATACTAATTATGACAGGTTACTGAAACTTCGATACTAATTATGACAGGTAACAGTAACTTCGATACTAATTATGACAGGGTAACTGTAACTTCGATACTAATTATGAGAGGTAACTGTATCTTCGTCACTAATTATGACAAGTAACTGTAATTTCGATACAAATTATGGCAGGTAACTGTAACTTCGATACTAATTATGACAGGTAACTGTAACTTCGATACTACTTATGACAAGTAACTGTAACTTCGATACTAATTATGACAAGTAACTGTAACTTCGATACTAATTATGACAGGTAACTGTAACTTCGATACTAATTATGACAAGGAACTGTAATTTCGATACAAAATATTGCAGGTAACTGTAATTTTGATACTAATTATGACAGGTAGCAGTAACTTCGATACTAATTATGACAAGTAACTGTAACTTCGATACATATTATGACAGGTAACTGTAACTTCATTACTAATTATGGCAAGTAACTGTAACTTCGATACTAATTATGACAAGTAACTGTAACATCGATACTAATTATGACAGGTAACAGTACCTTCGATAATAATTATGACAAGTAACAGTAACTTCGATACTAATTATGACAAGTAACTGTAACATCGATACTAATTATGACAGGTAACAGTACCTTCGATATTAATTATGACAAGTAACAGTAACTTCGATACTAATTATAACACGTAACAGTAATTCGATACAAATTTTGGCAGGTAACTGTAACTTCGATACTAATTATGACAGGTAACAGTAACTTCGATACTAATTATGACAAGTAACTGGAACATTGATACTAAATATGACAGGTAACTGTAACTTCGTTACTAATTATGACAAGTCCCTGTAATTTCGACACAAATTATGGCAGGTAACTGTCACTTCGATACTAATTATGACAAGTAACTGTAACTTCGATACTAATTATGACAGGTAATGTAACTTCGTTATTACTTATGACAAGTAACTGTAATTTCGATACAAATTTTGGCAGGTAACTGTAACTTCGATACTAATTATGACAGGTAACAGTAACTTCGATACTAATTATGACAAGTAACTGTAACTTCGATACTAATTATGACAGGTAACTGTAACTTCGTCACTAATTATGACAAGTAACTGTAATTTCGATACAAATTATGGCAGGTAACTGTAACTTCGATACTAATTATGACAGGTAACAGTAATATCAATACTAATTATGACAAGCAACTATAACTTCGATACAAATTATGACAGGTAACTGTAACTTCGATACTAATTATGACAAGAAACTCGAACTTCTTTACTAATTTTGACAAGTCCCTGTAATTTTGATACAAATTATGGCAGGTAACTGTAACATCCATAGTAATTATGACAGGTAACCGTAACTTCGATACTAATTATGACAGGAAACTGTAACTTCGTTACTAATTTTGACAAGTAACAGTACCCTCGATACTAATTATGACAGGTAACTGTAACTTCGATACTAATTATGACGAGGAACAGTAATTTCGATACAAAATATGGCAGGTAACTGTAACTTCGATACTAATTATGACAGGTAACAGTAATATCAATACTAATTATGACAAGCAACTATAACTTCGATACAAATTATGACAGGTAACTGTAACTTCGATACTAATTATGACAAGAAACTCGAACTTCTTTACTAATTTTGACAAGTCCCTGTAATTTCGATACAAATTATGGCAGGTAACTGTAACTTCCATAGTAATTATGACAGGAAACAGTAACTTCGATACTAATTATGACAGGAAACTGTAACTTCGTTACTAATTATGACAAGTAACTGTAATTTCGATACAAATTATGACAGGTAACTGTAACTTCGTTACTAGTTATGACAAGTAACAGTACCCTCGATACTAATTATGACAGGTAACTGTAACTTCGATACTAATTATGACGAGGAACAGTAATTTCGATACAAAATATGGCAGGTAACTGTAACTTTGATACTAATTATGACAGGTTACAGTAACATCGTTACTAATTAAGTCAAGTAACTGTAACTTCGATACTAATTATGACAAGTAATTGTAACTTCGATACTTATTATGACAGGTAACTGTAACTTCATTGCTAATTATGACAAGAAACTGTAACTTCGATACTAATTATGAGAGGTAAATGTAACTTCGATACTATTTATGACAAGTAACTGTAACTTCGATACTAATTATGACAAGTAACTGTAACTTCGATACTAATTATGACAGGTAACAGTAACTTCGATATTAATTATGACAAGTAACAGTATCTTCGATACTAATTATGACAAGTAACTGTAATTTCGATACAAATTTTGGCAGGTAACTGTAACTTCGATACTAATTATGACAGGTAACAGTAACTTCGATACTAATTAAGACAAGTAACTGTAACATCGATACTAATTATGACAGGTAACTGTAACTTCGTTACTAATTATGACAAGTAACTGTAATTTCAATACAAATTATGGCAGGTAATTGTTACTTCGATACTAATTATGACAGTTAACAGTAACTTCGATACTAATTATGGCAGGTAACTTTAACTTCGATACTAATTATGACAGGTAACAGTAACTTCGATACTAATTATGACAAGTAACAGTAACTTCGAAACTAATTATGACAAGTAACTGTAACTTCGATACTAATTATGACAGGTAACTGTAACTTCGTTACTATTTATGACAAGTAACTGTAATTTCGATACAAATTTCGGAAGGTAACTGTAACTTCGATACTATTATGACAGGTAACAGTAACTTCGATACTAATTATGACAAGTAACTGTAACTTCCATACAAATTATGACAGGTAACTGTATCTTCGTTACTAATTATGACAAGTAACTGTAACTTCGATACAAATTATGGCAGGAAACTGTCACTTCGATACTAATTACTACAGGTAACAGTAACTTCGATACTAATTATGACAGGTTACTGTAACATCGTTACTAATTATGTCAAGTAATTGTAACTTCGATACTAATTATGACAAGTAACTGTTAATTCGATACTTATAATGACAGGTAACAGTAACTTCGATACTAATTATGACAAGTAACTATAACTTCGATACAAATTATGACAGGTAACTGTAACTTCGATACTAATTATGACAAGAAACTCTAACTTCGTTACTAATTATGACAAGTAACAGTAATTTTGATAAAAAATTATGGTAGGTAACTGTCACTTCAATACTAATTATGACAGGTAACAGTAACTTCGATACTAATTATGGCAGGTAACTGTAACTTCGATACTAATTATGACAAGTAACTTTAATTTCGATATTATTTATGGTAGGTAACTGTAACTTCGTTACTAATTATGACATGTCCCTGTAATTTCGATACAAATTATGGCAGGTAACTGTAACTTCGATACTAATTATGTCAGGTAACAGTAACTTCGATACTAATTATGACAAGAAACTGTAACTTCGTTACTAATAATGAAAAGGAACTGTAATTTCGATACAAATTATGACAGGTAACAGTACCTTCGATTCTAATTATGACAGGTTACTGTAACTTCGATACTAATTATGACAAGGAAGTGTAATTTCGTTACAAATTATGGTAGGTAATTGTAATTTCGATACTAATTATGACAGGTAACAGTAACTTCGATACTAATTATGACAAGTAACAGTAACTTCGATACTAATTATGACAAGAAACTGTAACTTCGATACTAATTATGACAGGTAACTGTAACTTCGATACTAATTATGACAAGTAACTGTAACTTCGATACTAATTATGACAAGAAACTGTAACTTCGATACTAATTATGACAGGTAACAGTAACTTCGATATTAATTATGACAAGTAAAAGTAACTTCGATACTAATTATTACAAGTAACAGTAATTTCGATACAAATTTTGGCAGGTAACTGTAATTTCGATACAAATTATGGCAGGTAACTGTAACTTCGATACTAATTATGACAAGTAACTGTAACTTCGATACTAATTATGACAGGTAACTGTAACTTCGTTATTAATTATGACAAGTAACTGTAATTTCGATACAAATTTTGTCAGGTAACTGTAACTTCAATACTAATTATGACAGGTAACAGTAACTTCGATACTAATTATGACAAGTAACCGAAACTTCGATACTAATTATGACAGGTAACTGTATCTTCGTCACTAATTATGACAAGTAAATGTAATTTCGATACAAATTATGGCAGGTAACTGTAACATCGATACTTATTATGACAGGTAACAGTAACTTCGATACTAATTATGACAAGTAACTATAACTTCGATACAAATTATGACAGGTAACTGTAACTTCGATACTAATTATGACAAGAAACTCGAACTTCTTTACTAATTTTGACAAGTCCCTGTAATTTTGATACAAATTATGGCAGGTAACTGTAACTTCCATAGTAATTATGACAGGTAACCGTAACTTCGATACTAATTATGACAGGAAACTGTAACTTCGTTACTAATTTTGACAAGTAACTGTAATTTCGATACAAATTATGACAGGTAACTGTAACTTCGTTACTAATTATGACAAGTAACAGTACCCTCGATACTAATTATGACAGGTAACTGTAACTTCGATATTAACTATGACAAGGAACAGTAATTTTTTACAAATTATGGCAGGTAACTGTAATTTTGATACTAATTATGACAGGTAACAGTAACTTCGATACTAATTATGACAAGTAACTGTAACTTCGTTACTAATTATGACAAGTAACTGTAATTTCAATACAAATAATGACAGGTAACTGTAAATTCGTTACTAATTATGACAAGTAACTGTAATTTCGATACAAATTATGGCAGGTAACAGTACCTTCGTTACTAATTATGACAGGTAACTGTAACTTCGATACTAATTTTGACAAGGAACAGTAATTTCGATACAAAGTATGGCAGTTAACTGTAACGTTGATACTAATTATGACAGGTAACAGTAACTTCGATACTTATTATGACAAGTAACTGTAACTTCGTTACTTATTATGACAAGTAACTCTAATTTTGATAAAAAAGTATGGGAGGTAACTGTAACTTCGATACTAATTAATACAGGTAACAGTAACTTCGATACTAATTATGACAGGTTACTGTAACTTCGATACTAATTATGACAGGTAACAGTAACTTCGATACTAATTATGACAAGTAACTGTAACTTCGATACTAATTATGAGAGGTAACTGTATCTTCGTCACTAATTATGACAAGTAACTGTAATTTCGATACAAATTATGGCAGGTAACTGTAACTTCGATACTAATTATGACAGGTAACTGTAACTTCGATACTAATTATGACAAGTAACTGTAACTTCGATACTAATTATGACAAGTAACTGTAACTTCGATACTAATTATGACAGGTAACTGTAACTTCGATGCTAATTATGACAAGGAACTGTAATTTCGATACAAAATATTGCAGGTAACTGTAATTTTGATACTAATTATGACAGGTAGCAGTAACTTCGATACTAATTATGACAAGTAACTGTAACTTCGATACATATTATGACAGGTAACTGTAACTTCATTACTAATTATGGCAAGTAACTGTATCTTCGATACTAATTATGACAAGTAACTGTAACATCGATACTAATTATGACAGGTAACAGTACCTTCGATATTAATTATGACAAGTAACAGTAACTTCGATACTAATTATAACACGTAACAGTAATTCGATACAAATTTTGGCAGGTAACTGTAACTTCGATACTAATTATGACAGGTAACAGTAACTTCGATACTAATTATGACAAGTAACTGGAACATCGATACTAAATATGACAGGTAACTGTAACTTCGTTACTAATTATGACAAGTCCCTGTAATTTCGACACAAATTATGGCAGGTAACTGTAACTTCGATACTAATTATGACAAGTAACTGTAACTTCGATACTAATTATGACAGGTAATGTAACTTCGTTATTACTTATGACAAGTAACTGGAACATCGATACTAAATATGACAGGTAACTGTAACTTCGTTACTAATTATGACAAGTCCCTGTAATTTCGACACAAATTATGGCAGGTAACTGTAACTTCGTCACTAATTATGACAAGTAACTGTAATTTCGATACAAATTATGGCAGGTAACTGTAACTTCGATATTAAATATGACAAGAAACTAGAACTTCGTTACTAATTTTGACAAGTCCCTGTAATTTCGATACAAATTATGGCAGGTAACTGTAACTTCCTTAGTAATTATGACAGGAAACAGTAACTTCGATACTAATTATGACAGGAAACTGTAACTTCGTTACTAATGATGACAAGTAACTGTAATTTCGATACAAATTATGACAGGTAACTGTAACTTCGTTACTAATTATGACAAGTAACAGTACCCTCGATACTAATTATGACAGGTAACTGTAACTTCGATACTAATTATGACGAGGAACAGTAATTTCGATACAAAATATGGCAGGTAACTGTAACTTTGATACTAATTATGACAGGTTACAGTAACATCGTTACTAATTAAGTCAAGTAACTGTAACTTCGATACTAATTATGACAAGTAATTGAAACTTCGATGCTTATTATGACAGGTAACTGTAACTTCATTGGTAATTATGACAAGAAACTGTAACTTCGATACTAATTATGAGAGGTAAATGTAACTTCGATACTATTTATGACAAGTAACTGTAACTTCGATACTAATTATGACAAGTAACTGTAACTTCGATACTAATTATGACAGGTAACAGTAACTTCGATATTAATTAAGACAAGTAACAGTATCTTCGATACTAATTATGACAAGTAACTGTAATTTCGATACAAATTTTGGCAGGTAACTGTAACTTCGATACTAATTATGACAGGTAACAGTGACTTCGATACTAATTAGGACAAGTAACTGTAACATCGATACTAATTATGACAGGTAACAGTAACTTGGATACTAATTATGACAAGTAACAGTAACTTCGATACTAATTATGACAAGTAACTGTAACTTCCATACAAATTATGACAGGTAACTGTATCTTCATTGGTAATTATGACAAGAAACTGTAACTTCGATACTAATTATGAGAGGTAAATGTAACTTCGATACTATTTATGACAAGTAACTGTAACTTCGATACTAATTATGACAAGTAACTGTAACTTCGATACTAATTATGACAGGTAACAGTAACTTCGATATTAATTAAGACAAGTAACAGTATCTTCGATACTAATTATGACAAGTAACTGTAATTTCGATACAAATTTTGGCAGGTAACTGTAACTTCGATACTAACTATGACAGGTAACTGTAACTTCGTTACTATTTATGACAAGTAACTGTAATTTCGATACAAATTTTGGAAGGTAACTGTAACTTCGATACTATTATTACAGGTAACAGTAACTTCGATACTAATTATGACAAGTAACTGTAACTTCCATACAAATTATGACAGGTAACTGTATCTTCGTTACTAATTATGACAAGTAACTGTAACTTCGATACATATTATGGCAGGTAACTGTCACTTCGATACTATTTACTACAGGTAACAGTAACTTCGATACTAATTATGACAGGTTACTGTAACATCGTTACTAATTATGTCAAGTAATTGTAACTTCGATACTAATTATGACAAGTAACTGTTAATTCGATACTTATAATGACAGGTAACAGTAACTTCGATACTAATTATGACAAGTAACTATAACTTCGATACTAATTATGACAGGTAACAGTAACTTCGATACTAATTATGACAGGTAACTGTCACTTCGATACTAATTATGACAAGTAACTGTATTTCGACAATTATTATGACAGGTAACTGTAACTTCGTTACTTATAATGACAAGTAACTGTAATTTCGTTACAAATTATGGTAGGTAATTGTAATTTCGATACTAATTATGACAGGTAACAGTAACTTCGATACTAATTATGACAATTAACAGTAACTTCGATACTAATTATGACAAGTAACTGTAACTTCGATACTAATTATGACAGGTAACTGTAACTTCGTTACTATTTATGACAAGTAACTGTAATTTCGATACAAATTTTGGAAGGTAACTGTAACTTCGATACTATTATGACAGGTAACAGTAACTTCGATACTAATTATGACAAGTAACTGTAACTTCCATACAAATTATGACAGGTAACTGTATCTTCGTTACTAATTATGACAAGTAACTGTAACTTCGATACAAATTATGGCAGGTAACTGTCACTTCGATACTAATTAATACAGGTAACAGTAACTTCGATACTAATTATGACAGGTTACTGTAACATCGTTACTAATTATGTCAAGTAATTGTAACTTCGATACTAATTATTACAAGTAACTGTTAATTCGATACTTATAATGACAGGTAACAGTAACTTCGATACTAATTATGACAGGTAGCAGTAACTTCGTTACTAATTATGACAAGTAACTGTAACTTCGATACATATTATGACAGGTAACTGTAACTTCATTACTAATTATGGCAAGTAACTGTAACATCGATACTAATTATGACAAGTAACTGTAACATTGATACTAATTATGACAGGTAACAGTACCTTCGATATTAATTATGACAAGTAACAGTAACTTCGATACTAATTATGACAAGTAACTGTAACATCGATACTAATTATGACAGGTAACAGTACCTTCGATATTAATTATGACAAGTAACAGTAACTTCGATACTAATTATAACACGTAACAGTAATTCGATACAAATTTTGGCAGGAAACTGTAACTTCGATACTAATTATGACAGGTAACAGTAACCTCGATACTAATTATGACAAGTAACTGGAACATCGATACTAAATATGACAGGTAACTGTAACTTCGTTACTAATTATGACAAGTCCCTGTAATTTCGACACAAATTATGGCAGGTAACTGTAACTTCGATACTAATTATGACAAGTTACTGTAACTTCGATACTAATTATGACAGGTAATGTAACTTCGTTATTACTTATGACAAGTAACTGTAATTTCGATACAAATTTTGGCAGGTAACTGTAACTTCGATACTAATTATGACAGGTAACAGTAACTTCGATACTAATTATGACAAGTAACTGTAACTTCGATACTAATTATGAGAGGTAACTGTAACTTCGATATTAAATATGACAAGAAACTAGAACTTCGTTACTAATTTTGACAAGTCCCTGTAATTTCGATACAAATTATGGCAGGTAACTGTAACTTCCATAGTAATTATGACAGGAAACAGTAACTTCGATACTCATTATGACAGGAAACTGTAACTTCGTTACTAATTATGACATGTAACTGTAATTTCGATACAAATTATGACAGGTAACTGTAACTTCGTTACTAATTATGACAAGTAACAGTACCCTCGATACTAATTATGACAGGTAACGGTAACTTCGATATTAACTATGACAAGGAACAGTAATTTAAATACAAATTATGGCAGGTAAATGTAACGTTGATACTAATTATGACAGGTAACAGTAACTTCGATACTAATTATGACAAGTAACTGTAACTTCGTTACTAATTATGACAGGTAACTATAATTTCGTTACTAATTATGACAAGTAACTGTAATTCCGATACAAATTATGGCAGGTAACAGTACCTTCGATATTAATTATGACAAGTAACAGTAACTTCGATACTAATTATAACACGTAACAGTAATTCGATACAAATTTTGGCAGGTAACTGTAACTTCGATACTAATTATGACAGGTAACAGTAACTTCGATACTAATTATGACAAGTAACTGGAACATCGATACTAAATATGACAGGTAACTGTAACTTCGTTACTAATTATGACAAGTCCCTGTAATTTCGACACAAATTATGGCAGGTAACTGTAACTTCGATACTAATTATGACAAGTAACAGTACCCTCGATACTAATTATGACAGGTAACTGTAACTTCGATATTAACTATGACAGGTAATGTAACTTCGTTATTACTTATGACAAGTAACTGTAATTTCGATACAAATTTTGGCAGGTAACTGTAACTTCGATACTAATTATGACAGGTAACAGTAACTTCGATACTAATTATGACAAGTAACTGTAACTTCGATACTAATTATGACTGGTAACTGTAACTTCGTCACTAATTATGACAAGTAACTGTAATTTCGATACAAATTATGGCAGGTAACTGTAACTTCGATACTAATTATGACAGGTAACAGTAACATCAATACTAATTATGACAAGCAACTATAACTTCGATACAAATTATGACAGGTAACTGTAACTTCGATATTAAATATGACAAGAAACTAGAACTTCGTTACTAGTTTTGACAAGTCCCTGTAATTTCGATACAAATTATGGAAGGTAACTGTAACTTCCATAGTAATTATGACAGGAAACAGTAACTTCGATACTAATTATGACAGGAAACTGTAACTTCGTTACTAATTATGACAAGTAACTGTAATTTCGATACAAATTATGACAGGTAACTGTAACTTCGTTACTAATTATGACAAGTAACAGTACCCTCGATACTAATTATGACAGGTAACTGTAACTTCGATATTAACTATGACAAGGAACAGTAATTTAAATACAAATTATGGCAGGTAACTGTAACGTTGATACTAATTATGACAGGTAACAGTAACTTCGATACTAATTATGACAAGTAACTGTAACTTCGTTACTAATTATGACAGGTAACTATAATTTCGTTACTAATTATGACAAGTAACTGTAATTTCGATACAAATTATGGCAGGTAACAGTACCTTCGATACTAATTATGACAGGTTACTGTAACATCGTTACTAATTATGTCAAGTAATTGTAACTTCGATACTAATTATGACAAGTAACTGTTAATTCGATACTTATAATGACAGGTAACAGTAACTTCGATACTAATTATGACAAGTAACTATAACTTCGATACAAATTATGACAGGTAACTGTAACGTCGATACTAATTATGACAAGAAACTCTAACTTCGTTACTAATTATGACAAGTAACAGTAATTTTGATAAAAAATTATGGTAGGTAACTGTAACTTCAATACTAATTATGACAGGTAACAGTAACTTCGATACTAATTATGACAGGTAACTGTCACTTCGATACTAATTATGACAAGTAACTGTATTTCGACAATAATTATGACAGGTAACTGTAACTTCGTTACTTATTATGACAAGTAACTGTAATTTCGTTACAAATTATGGTAGGTAATTGTAATTTCGATACTAATTATGACAGGTAACAGTAACTTCGATACTAATTATGACAAGTAACAGTAACTTCGATACTAATTATGACAAGTAACTGTAACTTCGATACTAATTATGACAGGTAACTGTAACTTCGTTACTATTTATGACAAGTAACTGTAATTTCGATACAAATTATGGCAGGTAACTGTCACTTCGATACTTATTACTACAGGTAACAGTAACTTCGATACTAATTATGACAGGTTACTGTAACATCGTTACTAATTATGTCAAGTAATTGTAACTTCGATACTTATTATGACAAGTAACTGTTAATTCGATACTTATAATGACAGGTAACAGTAACTTCGATACTAATTATGACAGGTAGCAGTAACTTCGATACTAATTATGACAAGTAACTGTAACTTCGATACATATTATGACAGGTAACTGTAACTTCATTACTAATTATGGCAAGTAACTGTAACTTCGATACTAATTATGACAAGTAACTGTAACATCGATACTAATTATGACAGGTAACAGTAACTTCGGTACTAATTATGACAATTAACAGTAACTTCGATACTAATTATGACAAGTAACTGTAACTTCGATACTAATTATGACAGGTAACTGTAACTTCGTTACTATTTATGACAAGTAACTGTAATTTCGATACAAATTTTGGAAGGTAACTGTAACTTCGATACTATTATGACAGGTAACAGTAACTTCGATACTAATTATGACAAGTAACTGTAACTTCCATACAAATTATGACAGGTAACTGTATCTTCGTTACTAATTATGACAAGTAACTGTAACTTCGATACAAATTATGGCAGGTAACTGTCACTTCGATACTAATTAATACAGGTAACAGTAACTTCGATACTAATTATGACAGGTTACTGTAACATCGTTACTAATTATGTCAAGTAATTGTAACTTCGATACTAATTATTACAAGTAACTGTTAATTCGATACTTATAATGACAGGTAACAGTAACTTCGATACTAATTATGACAGGTAGCAGTAACTTCGTTACTAATTATGACAAGTAACTGTAACTTCGATACATATTATGACAGGTAACTGTAACTTCATTACTAATTATGGCAAGTAACTGTAACATCGATACTAATTATGACAAGTAACTGTAACATTGATACTAATTATGACAGGTAACAGTACCTTCGATATTAATTATGACAAGTAACAGTAACTTCGATACTAATTATGACAAGTAACTGTAACATCGATACTAATTATGACAGGTAACAGTACCTTCGATATTAATTATGACAAGTAACAGTAACTTCGATACTAATTATAACACGTAACAGTAATTCGATACAAATTTTGGCAGGAAACTGTAACTTCGATACTAATTATGACAGGTAACAGTAACCTCGATACTAATTATGACAAGTAACTGGAACATCGATACTAAATATGACAGGTAACTGTAACTTCGTTACTAATTATGACAAGTCCCTGTAATTTCGACACAAATTATGGCAGGTAACTGTAACTTCGATACTAATTATGACAAGTTACTGTAACTTCGATACTAATTATGACAGGTAATGTAACTTCGTTATTACTTATGACAAGTAACTGTAATTTCGATACAAATTTTGGCAGGTAACTGTAACTTCGATACTAATTATGACAGGTAACAGTAACTTCGATACTAATTATGACAAGTAACTGTAACTTCGATACTAATTATGAGAGGTAACTGTAACTTCGATATTAAATATGACAAGAAACTAGAACTTCGTTACTAATTTTGACAAGTCCCTGTAATTTCGATACAAATTATGGCAGGTAACTGTAACTTCCATAGTAATTATGACAGGAAACAGTAACTTCGATACTCATTATGACAGGAAACTGTAACTTCGTTACTAATTATGACATGTAACTGTAATTTCGATACAAATTATGACAGGTAACTGTAACTTCGTTACTAATTATGACAAGTAACAGTACCCTCGATACTAATTATGACAGGTAACGGTAACTTCGATATTAACTATGACAAGGAACAGTAATTTAAATACAAATTATGGCAGGTAAATGTAACGTTGATACTAATTATGACAGGTAACAGTAACTTCGATACTAATTATGACAAGTAACTGTAACTTCGTTACTAATTATGACAGGTAACTATAATTTCGTTACTAATTATGACAAGTAACTGTAATTCCGATACAAATTATGGCAGGTAACAGTACCTTCGATATTAATTATGACAAGTAACAGTAACTTCGATACTAATTATAACACGTAACAGTAATTCGATACAAATTTTGGCAGGTAACTGTAACTTCGATACTAATTATGACAGGTAACAGTAACTTCGATACTAATTATGACAAGTAACTGGAACATCGATACTAAATATGACAGGTAACTGTAACTTCGTTACTAATTATGACAAGTCCCTGTAATTTCGACACAAATTATGGCAGGTAACTGTAACTTCGATACTAATTATGACAAGTAACAGTACCCTCGATACTAATTATGACAGGTAACTGTAACTTCGATATTAACTATGACAGGTAATGTAACTTCGTTATTACTTATGACAAGTAACTGTAATTTCGATACAAATTTTGGCAGGTAACTGTAACTTCGATACTAATTATGACAGGTAACAGTAACTTCGATACTAATTATGACAAGTAACTGTAACTTCGATACTAATTATGACTGGTAACTGTAACTTCGTCACTAATTATGACAAGTAACTGTAATTTCGATACAAATTATGGCAGGTAACTGTAACTTCGATACTAATTATGACAGGTAACAGTAACATCAATACTAATTATGACAAGCAACTATAACTTCGATACAAATTATGACAGGTAACTGTAACTTCGATATTAAATATGACAAGAAACTAGAACTTCGTTACTAGTTTTGACAAGTCCCTGTAATTTCGATACAAATTATGGAACGTAACTGTAACTTCCATAGTAATTATGACAGGAAACAGTAACTTCGATACTAATTATGACAGGAAACTGTAACTTCGTTACTAATTATGACAAGTAACTGTAATTTCGATACAAATTATGACAGGTAACTGTAACTTCGTTACTAATTATGACAAGTAACAGTACCCTCGATACTAATTATGACAGGTAACTGTAACTTCGATATTAACTATGACAAGGAACAGTAATTTAAATACAAATTATGGCAGGTAACTGTAACGTTGATACTAATTATGACAGGTAACAGTAACTTCGATACTAATTATGACAAGTAACTGTAACTTCGTTACTAATTATGACAGGTAACTATAATTTCGTTACTAATTATGACAAGTAACTGTAATTTCGATACAAATTATGGCAGGTAACAGTACCTTCGATACTAATTATGACAGGTTACTGTAACATCGTTACTAATTATGTCAAGTAATTGTAACTTCGATACTAATTATGACAAGTAACTGTTAATTCGATACTTATAATGACAGGTAACAGTAACTTCGATACTAATTATGACAAGTAACTATAACTTCGATACAAATTATGACAGGTAACTGTAACGTCGATACTAATTATGACAAGAAACTCTAACTTCGTTACTAATTATGACAAGTAACAGTAATTTTGATAAAAAATTATGGTAGGTAACTGTAACTTCAATACTAATTATGACAGGTAACAGTAACTTCGATACTAATTATGACAGGTAACTGTCACTTCGATACTAATTATGACAAGTAACTGTATTTCGACAATAATTATGACAGGTAACTGTAACTTCGTTACTTATTATGACAAGTAACTGTAATTTCGTTACAAATTATGGTAGGTAATTGTAATTTCGATGCTAATTATGACAGGTAACAGTAACTTCGATACTAATTATGACAAGTAACAGTAACTTCGATACTAATTATGACAAGTAACTGTAACTTCGATACTAATTATGACAGGTAACTGTAACTTCGTTACTATTTATGACAAGTAACTGTAATTTCGATACAAATTATGGCAGGTAACTGTCACTTCGATACTTATTACTACAGGTAACAGTAACTTCGATACTTATTATGACAGGTTACTGTAACATCGTTACTAATTATGTCAAGTAATTGTAACTTCGATACTTATTATGACAAGTAACTGTTAATTCGATACTTATAATGACAGGTAACAGTAACTTCGATACTAATTATGACAGGTAGCAGTAACTTCGATACTAATTATGACAAGTAACTGTAACTTCGATACATATTATGACAGGTAACTGTAACTTCATTACTAATTATGGCAAGTAACTGTAACTTCGATACTAATTATGACAAGTAACTGTAACATCGATACTAATTATGACAGGTAACAGTACCTTCGATATTAATTATGACAAGTAACAGTAACTTCGATACTAATTATGACAAGTAACTGTAACATCGATACTAATTATGACAGGTAACAGTACCTTCGATATTAATTATGACAAGTAACAGTAACTTCGATACTAATTATAACACGTAACAGTAATTCGATACAAATTTTGGCAGGTAACTGTAACTTCGATACTAATTATGACAGGTAACAGTAACTTCGATACTAATTATGACAAGTAACTGGAACATCGATACTAAATATGACAGGTAACTGTAACTTCGTTACTAATTATGACAAGTCCCTGTAATTTCGACACAAATTATGGCAGGTAACTGTAACTTCGATACTAATTATGACAAGTTACTGTAACTTCGATACTAATTATGACAGGTAATGTAACTTCGTTATTACTTATGACAAGCAATTGTAATTTCGATACTAATTATGACTGGTAACTGTAACTTCGTCACTAATTATGACAAGTAACTGTAATTTCGATACAAATTATGGCAGGTAACTGTAACTTCGATACTAATTATGACAGGTAACAGTACCTTCGATATTAATTATGACAAGTAACAGTAACTTCGATACTAATTATAACACGTAACAGTAATTCGATACAAATTTTGGCAGGTAACTGTAACTTCGATACTAATTATGACAGGTAACAGTACCTTCGATATTAATTATGACAAGTAACAGTAACTTCGATACTAATTATGACAAGTAACTGTAACATCGATACTAATTATGACAGGTAACAGTACCTTCGATATTAATTATGACAAGTAACAGTAACTTCGATACTAATTATAACACGTAACAGTAATTCGATACAAATTTTGGCAGGTAACTGTAACTTCGATACTAATTATGACAGGTAACAGTAACTTCGATACTAATTATGACAAGTAACTGTAACTTCGATACTAATTATGACTGGTAACTGTAACTTCGTCACTAATTATGACAAGTAACTGTAATTTCGATACAAATTATGGCAGGTAACTGTAACTTCGATACTAATTATGACAGGTAACAGTAACATCAATACTAATTATGACAAGCAACTATAACTTCGATACAAATTATGACAGGTAACTGTAAATTCGATATTAAATATGACAAGAAACTAGAACTTCGTTACTAATTTTGACAAGTCCCTGTAATTTCGATACAAATTATGGCAGGTAACTGTAACTTCCATAGTAATTATGACAGGAAACAGTAACTTCGATACTAATTATGACAGGAAACTGTAACTTCGTTACTAATTATGACAAGTAACTGTAATTTCGATACAAATTATGATAGGTAACTGTAACTTCGTTACTAATTATGACAAGTAACAGTACCCTCGATACTAATTATGACAGGTAACTGTAACTTCGATATTAACTATGACAAGGAACAGTAATTTAAATACAAATTATGGCAGGTAACTGTAACGTTGATACTAATTATGACAGGTAACAGTAACTTCGATACTAATTATGACAAGTAACTGTAACTTCGTTACTAATTATGACAGGTAACTATAATTTCGTTACTAATTATGACAAGTAACTGTAATTTCGATACAAATTATGGCAGGTAACAGTACCTTCGATACTAATTATGACAGGTAACTGTAACTTCGATACTAATTATGACGAGGAACAGTAATTTCGATACAAAATATGGCAGGTAACTGTAACTTTGATACTAATTATGACAGGTTACTGTAACTTCGATACTAATTATGACAAGTAACTGTAACTTCGCTACTTATTATGACAGGTAACTCTATTTTTGATAAAAAATTATGGCAGGTAACTGTAACTTCGATACAAATTAATACAGGTAAAAGTAACGTCGATACTAATTATGACAGGTTACTGTAACATCGTTACTAATTATGTCAAGTAACTGTAACTTCGATACTAATTATGACAAGTAATTGTAACTTCGATACTTATTATGACAGGTAACTGTAACTTCATTACTAATTATGACAAGAAACTGTAACTTCGATACTAATTATGAGAGGTAACTGTAACTTCGATACTATTTATGACAAGTAACTGTAACTTCGATACTAATTATGACAAGTAACTGTAACTTCGATACTAATTATGACAGGTAACAGTAACTTCGATATTAATTATGACAAGTAACAGTATCTTCGATACTAATTATGACAAGTAACTGTAATTTCGATACAAATTTTGGCAGGTAACTGTAACTTCGATACTAATTATGACAGTTAACAGTAACTTCGATACTAATTAGGACAAGTAACTGTAACATCGATACTAATTATGACAGGTAACTATACTTCGTTACTAATTATGACAAGTAACTGTAATTTCAATACAA
>CAMPQE020000225.1:0-128340 GCA_946902985.2 Meconema thalassinum
GATGTAGTGGCTAGTATACTTGGGTGTTATCCCAGAGGTTTTGGGTTCCAACTCGACTATGGCCAGAATTTAATTTTTGATCTGAGAGTTGGAAGGTTAGGTTAAGTAAAGTTAGGTTAGGTGAAATTAGGTTGGGTGAAGTTAGTTTAGGTTAGGTTAGGGGAGATTGTTTTAGTAAAACACCACATTTGCCCCCACTTTTTACTCACACATTTTGCTCCTACTTTGTACACTCACTTTTGCTCGCTCTTTTTTGCTCCCACTTTTGCTTTCACATTTGCTCCCACTTTCTGCTCCCATATTTGCTCACACTTGTTTGCTCCCACTTCTGCTTACACGTTTTCCACCCACTTTTTGCTCCCACATTTTTTTTGCTTTCCATATTAATGCCAACTCTTATAACTATAAGCAGCAGCAGCAAAATGTAAATGGAATAATATTTCTGATAATGTTCAAAACAAAAGTCCTGAGGTCTTGGGTTTGAATTCCCAAACTATGGTTGACAGCCAATGAGTTACACTACAGGAAACTTTTACTTTATGTTGTGTTGCATGATAATTTGCCCATTTTGCGGTGTAGTGGCTAGTATACTTGTGTGTTATCCCTGAAGTCTTGGGTTCCAACTCAACTATGCCTAGAATTTAATTTTGATCTGTGAGTTGAAAGTTAGGTTAGGTGAAGTTAGATGAGGTAAAGTTAGGTTAGGTGAAGTTATGATGGGTTAGGTTAGGTAAAGTTCAGTCAAGTTAGATTAGGTGAAGTTAAGTTAGGTTAGGTTAGGTTAGGTGAAGTTAGGTGAGGTTAGGTGAGGTTAGGTTAGGTTAGGTTATGACTAAGTTTGTTATGTCTAGTTGTTTTAGAAAAAACACCATTTTTGCTCTCATATTTGCTTGCATATTTTCTTTGCACTTTAATCTATCTTGACTTGTGTATTTACTTTTGCTGGTATATTTGTTGACATATTTGTTAGCATATTTGCTCCCACTTTTTTTTTATATTTGCTTTGCTCCCACATTTGATCCCATATATGCTCCCACTTTTTGCTCACAGTTATTTTTTTCTCCCACATTTGCTCCCACTTTTTACCCCCCCCCCCCCCACTTTTGCTCCCACTTTTTTGCATGTATATATGCTCCCACATTAAACTATTGTTGTTATTACCAAGTTGTCTTTACTAGAGATTAGTTTGTGCTTGACAGTTGATATGGAAGTATCAGTGACTAGGTATGGTAAGCCTTATGCATACTATAAAGGATATTCATATATTGTGAAACGAAGCAATAAAAATGGAACTGTTATTTGGCGCTGTTCAAAGCAACGATCGAAACAGTGTCGAGGAATGCTTAAAACAAAAGAATTGGACGTACTTTCTTCAAACAATCATGAATGTAAACTTAATAATCACGCTAGTCTAAATGTAAGGAAAACCCAAACCAAAGCAAGAAACCAAGTCCAAGAGAAATATAGTACTGCTCAAGATAATATTAACCTCAAGTTTAATACACTACAACGCACTCATGCTGTTAGCGAGTTGTTTAATGAGAAACCTTTAACACCTCCTGTGAAACCCATGTTCAGACATGCACCCACATCTCAAAAGCCCTCAACCCTATCAGAGACAATATACCCCATCAAAAAGTTAGTGGGGAAAGGTAATAGTGGTAATAATAACATAACAATGTTAAAGCATTCTAGCACATCTAAAAAGAAGCTTTCAACACTATCAAAGACAACTCAAACCATTGAACAGACTTTGGACACAGGTGGAAATTATCATGGTAATGATAACGATGATAATGATCATCATTATGAAAATGATTATAATAATGAGGATGATAATCATATTAATGGTGATAATGATGAACTGCTTCCCGAGATTCTGAAACCATTCATAAAAAATAGTAAATGGAACGATCCTAATATATTAGTCGAACGTCTACAGCTCTTGCATGCCTGTAAACAGCTTGGTCATATTGGTTATGAGAAAGAGCTATTAAATATAGAAAATGAACTTCGTAAAGCTGCTATTATTGTGTAATGGGTCAACATAGCAACACACCCATCCCCTAAAAAATAATTTTCAACAAGTGTTATGTTTAAAAGAACTGATAAACCAAAAGACCTGTATTCTGTGTGTCTATCTCTTGTAAAAAAAAATGATTAAATTGATAAACATAGTTTGTGTATATTTCTTGTTTTCTTGCATGTTCAAGCAATAGTTATGTCAGGGAAGGGATTCGAACCCTTGCTTCCTTATATATTTGGAAATTTGATCTTAAGTCAAACGCCTTAACCACTCGGCCACCCTGACAGTTACTGATTTAATTAATATTGTTGGACATTAGTGTTTACAAAACTTTTCTTTTCCCCACTATATATATGCTCAACCACTTTTTGGTTTTTCAATGCTGATTTTTGTTTTGTTTCAATTTTTTTTTCAGTAACATTGCAGTTATCAGTATTGCAAACTGGGTGATTAATATAGGGATAAAGGCATCTTAAAAATCACAAGCCTTACAGTTGTCACGTATCATGTATATCATGTTATCCTACATTCCACATAGGGCTCTACCTTCTTAACAGTGAACTCTGTTGGTCATTAAAATAACTACTTGTAAAATAATTCCAGTGGTAAATCCTTTTAGCAAATATCATATATTAAATATTTTCACGCCATAGAACGACAACTTGAAAATCATTTATTGTAGGAATATCTTTAATGGGATCACCAAACCTTCAAGTATGCAATATACATTCCAGATAGTGCTGTATTTTGGTCGATAGTGCCTCCAGTGCTTACATTAAATAAGAATACAGTAAAAGTATAAATTTTTTATAAATCATAATTGTTTTCATAAAATACCAATTAATAAATATTTTCACACCAACGAATGACCATTTGAAAATGGTTTATTGTAGAAATATCTTTAATGGAATCTCCAAACCTTCAAGTAAACCATATGTAATGTACATTCCACATAGCTACATAACCAAGAGTACATCGTGGTACCAATCTCCGCCGCATTGCGCGCTCATTGTTTGTGTTGGATTTCTGTCTCATTACTAGAACTGTACTTACTGGTCAATAACCAACATAGAGGTCAAAGTGTTCCCCTGGTAGATAACCCATGTTTGGTTTGCCAATTTCTAATTGCAAGGCCAGTCAAGACCTAACAAAAATTAGTCTTAACGTATATATCCATCATCAACACCATATCATTAAACAAATGAAACCATCTTAAGGTATTTATTACATTTAATTGCATTTTAGGAATCTTGCAAACATCTTGCAACCTTAAAGAGGAAAGTATAGACAGGAATTGTGAAAAGGAAACCGTTCAATCATTTAATGTCGTTAGTGTAAGGAACCTCAACGTAAGAGGTTATGAAAGTCTACGTGAGGGTGTGGTTTTTACAGCTGGATGCCTTTTCCTGACACCCACCTCAGAGACAAGTTTATGGGAAATGAAACTCAGCTATCATGTCGAATGTGAAGCTCCTAGTCTAGGAGAAAGTCATGTTGAGGTGATTGTCTACAGGGAGTGTGGTAAACGAAACAACAACAACAACAACAACAACAACAACAACAACAACAAAAAGCATACATGTAAAGGGAATATTATGGAATTTTCGAGTACATGTAGTCAATTTTAATAAAAATTGGATAAATTTCATGGTTTGTACACCACTTGGCTAAATTCGGTAAATTTTAGTGAATTTTCATCTATATTCGTCAAATTTTATATGAATTTGAGGTAGTTTAAACCATGCTTAGGTAAATCAATGGAATTTCAATAAATCTGGTAGTCATTTGTTGAATTTTGCTGGAATGTTGTGTCATTTGGTCAATTTGCGGAAAATGTAGTGGATTTTAGGAAAATTTAAGGTAAATCATGGGCAAGCACACTATTATTAGCTGAGTTTCTAATACAATTTTGCATACCCTAGGACCAGTATTGCATTATAAGGCATGCCATGTGTTAGCGTTCTTAAAAGCCAGTGATAAAAAACAAAAAGAGGTCTTTAATTCCACCCCTGGGCGTCATATCTAGTGTCATGTAGGTTGACGATCACGGAGTCCCAGCTGAGACCGTCATTGCTTCCACTAACTTGTGCTAGGCTCCTCACTCTCTTATTTCCTGTCGACCACACTTGCTCAACTCTTGTTCTCTACCGACCCCAACATGATTAGGGTATCCGAGCCCTAGGGAGTCTCTTCCTTTTGCAACTTCATTGGCCCTGGTTTATTTATTTTTTCTGATATCCTACTAGTGTGAGGAGGCAGCCTTGCTTTTTTTATTTTCATGCTATTCCCTGTCTTTTGCCCAAGCCCCCTCAAGAAGGTAGGGTGTATTTAGCCCCACCACTTGCGGTGCACTCTGCCTATGGCTACACCCTCAAGGGCTGATCAGTTTGGAAGTTGGTGACCCCAAGGGATTTCTGAGCTGAGTCCAGTTTTCCTCCTCTTTATCCATTACCTCTGGGGCAAAGCCACTCCTAGTATACTTTTTATCTGCCTTTCATGGCTCTCCTTCCTTCCAACTCCCTCAATCCTTATGCTTGAGGGTTGAGGGCCATTTTTTATTCCTTCTGTCCTTTATTTGACCAATTGTTTTCCATTTCTTATTCTAGTATATAAGCGTATAGTAGCTTAGATTTAATTTTCATCTTTACGATGTCCCAAACCATTGAGGGTCGCTGTAGAACGCTTCTCTCTTGTCCAAAGGACAGCATGTTGAATTCCTCACTGGCTCATGAATTTTATACTTTGTTCACTTAGTTCTCACGGCTTTGAAACTGGCTGTCGGTAACGTGATCATTATTCATTTTAACTTCAGCGTACTAAACTAATTTTAAATTAGTTAATTTTAAATTAATTATTTTAAATTAATTATTTTAAATTCAGATTTGTGTTTCACAGTAAACACAATGATTATTCTCCGTTTAAAACAAGCCATACCATTCTTTTTCTACCATGATAGCTTATACGTGGGCATGGCTATAGATCATCAGCTAAGGATTCAATTTCCATTACCTACACCTCTCATGGTATGCCAATTCGTTAAACTATAGAAAACGTTTCTATATGTTCTGTTACATTATTATTTGACCATCTCACCGTGTAGTGGTTAACCTACTTGGTTGTCAACACTAAGGTCTTGCCTTCCAACCCCGACTATACCATGACATTCATTTCAAGATTGCCATAAGCTTCACTAAGCCTTTGTCAAACCTAACAACGATCTAGTCATGTGCAGAGCACGCCCGCTATCATGCAAATGAGTAATATGAAACTTACTGACAAGGTCGCTGTGCTGTTATCGCCAAGGGACACTAGACAAACCAAAGCCAGAGTCTCTGTGCAAATTCAACACAGCGGTAGTAGGCAAGCCTAGGTTTGTTTAAAAATCATCATGAATATAGCTCCACTGTCACTACAGAGGCCCCGGTTCGATTTTTTTTCTAAAGGCTGCAACAGGGTAGACTGTGTCTTGACAGGTAAAACTTTTTGGTGTGCATTCGTGAACCATGGCAAGGGTTGGCCATCCTGACTTCTTCAACACCTCCAACCAATGTTTACTATTACTGGTGAGTTACCATTTTTTTTCTTTCTTCGGCTTTTCCCTATTAGTTTGAGTCGCCGGAGCCAACCAGGCTCATTTTGATTTTGGCCGGGGATTTAAGGCCGAATGCCCTTCCTGACGCCACGTGATTTTTCAAGTGAAAATTCCAACCTCCGCTGTCACCGGGATTTGAACCCCACCTGCCCGAGTAAAGACGAGCAGCTAAGCACCTGCGCCATCACGCTCCCCACAGGTTAGTTATCTATACACACATTAATCCATAATTACCTAATAATAATAATAACAAAAATCATCCTCCATACACATGTCCATTAAAGCATGGTTTCACAAAGATGCTTATGCTTTTAGGTGTATAACACATTTTTCCTCATAACATGACTATTTACTGTTTTAGGGGTGAAATGATCCATCGAGGTAAAAGCCCATATCATCCCCTATTTTTTAAGCCATTACACCTAATTTTAGGATTCTTCGTTTCCTAGATAGGGATTTTTCAATTTTGGAGGGGTAGTTTCACCCCCCTGCTATTTTTCATCAAAAACAAAAGATCTTAGGTTCATTTATCATTTTTAGGTGTTTAACACGTTTTTCCCCTATAACATGACTATTTACTGTTTTAGGGGTGAAATGATCCATCGAGGTAAAAGCCCTATTCATCCCCTATTTTTTAAGCTATCACACCTAATTTTAGGCTTCTTCGTTTCCAAGATATGGATTTTTCAATTTTGGGGGGTAGTTTCACCCCCTGCTATTTTTCATCAAAAACAAAAGATCTTAGGTTCATTTATCATTTTAGGTGTTTAACACGTTTTTTCCCCATAACATGACTATTTACTGTTTTAGGGGTGAAGTGATCCATCGAGGTAAAAGCCCATATCATACCCTATTTTTTAAGCTATCACACCTAATTTTAGGCATCTTCATTTCCAAGATAGGGATTTTTCAATTTTGGGGGGTAGTTTCACCCCTCTGCTATTTTTCATCAAAAACAAAAGATCTTAGGTTCATTTATCATTTTTAGGTGTTTAACAAGTTTTTTCCCCATAACATGACTATTTACTGTTTTAGGGGTGAAATGATCCATCGAGGTAAAAGCCCATATCATCCCCTATTTTTTAAGCTATCACACCTAATTTTAGGCTTCTTCGTTTCCAAGATAGGGATTTTTCAATTTTGGGGGGTAGTTTCACCCCCCTGCTATTTTTCATCAAAAACAAAATATTTTAGGTTCATTTATCATTTTTAGGTGTTTAACACGTTTTTTCCCCATAACATGACTATTTACTGTTTTAGGGGTGAAATGATCCATCGAGGTAAAAGCCCATATCATACCCTATTTTTTAAGCTATCACACCTAATTTTAGGCTTCTTCATTTCCAAGATAGGGATTTTTCAATTTTGGGGGGTAGTTTCACCCCCCTGCTATTTTTCATCAAAAACAAAATATTTTAGGTTCATTTATCATTTTTAGGTGTTTAACACGTTTTTTCCCCATAACATGACTATTTACTGTTTTAGGGGTGAAATGATCAATCGAGGTAAAAGCCCATATCATCCCCTATTTTTTAAGCTATCACACCTAATTTTAGGCTTCTTCGTTTCCGAGATATGGATTTTTCAATTTTGGGGGGTAGTTTCACCCCTCTGCTATTTTTCATCAAAAACAAAAGATCTTAGGTTCATTTATCATTTTTAGGTGTTTAACACGTTTTTTCCCCATAACATGACTATTTACTGTTTTAGGGGTGAAATGATCCATCGAGGTAAAAGCCCATATCATCCCCTATTTTTTTTAAGCTATCACACTTAATTTTAGGATTCTTCGTTTCCGAGATAGGGATTTTTCAATTTTGGGGGGTAGTTTCACCCCCAAACAGGGAATGTTGCCCCAAGTGCTAGGACCCCTCATACAAGTCCCTAGCATGATTGGTTCGCGAGATATGAACAAAAGTGTCGTTAGGCCCTTTCGACAAAAATAAATCCTACATTCAAAAACGGGGCGTTACCCCCCAGGGCTATAATACTGCCTATGGCAAAATCCCATGAGGGGTTCAGAAAATATTAACTAACGTGTAGTTAAGTCCTTTTGAAAAAACCCGTCCGTGCGCGCACATACAAAAAAAAATACTATTTCAACCCCCTGGTAAGGGTAGTTTTTATTTTCGAGTGAATATACCCCGTCCATGGAAAAGGAGAGTTCACCACGAGTCCTACGACACCTCATAGGTTTAAATCCGATTATTGGTTAGCGAAATAGTCAAAAGCCGATGACCTATTAGTTTTTATGGTTTATTTCAATACATATTAAAAACACTCATTAATAAATCATCATTTAAAAAGCCCGCTCTTTTACAAAACTCCTCAAGTGCGCATGCGTATAAAAAAACATTCATCGCCAAAATGTCAAAAAACAACATGTTTACCCCAAATGGCGTTTCCCAATTCCATCCATTTTTAAAAAATAACCTCACCATCATCTAGAGCGGAAAAAATACCATCTAAACGACCCCTCACTCGACCCTACTCCTCCCTCACCACCTAACCCTTTCCCAACATAGGCATACATATTCAAGCACGAGCGCGACTTCAGGAAACCAACACTACCCCACTACTCGCGAATGACCTTTTAGTTTTGGTCTTTTAATCAAATAAAGAGCCTATAGGAAAGTAGGGGGCATTACTAGCAGTGCTAGGACACCCTGTATGTTCTAATCCCATGTTTGGTTAGCGAGATATCAGGTTCGGGGCAAATACGAGGGTGGCTCAATAAAAAGGTAAGCAGCTCCCCCACTACCCCACTACTTCGAGTGCGACGAAATGTATTGTGACTGCCGTAGGCCTACACTTCACGCTAGCCAGCAAAGATCAACAAATATTCCTTGATTTCCATCGTCATATAGACCTACCTTACAACTTCGTACTATACCTGCACATGAATCTTTTACTGGCAAGCATACTTAAATCCCACTAATAAATAAGTCTACGGTGGTAGGCTCCATTTACCGCTCGAGCCGGGCATGTATGGGGGCGTGGTCAGTGCTTCAACGCTCCGCATGCTATAGCGCTGGACAGGGCGTCTCCTTATTACTCCTTGGCACTGACATCTAATTTAGTTCGATTGCTTACAAAACCTTAAGATGGCGGCTGTGCGAAATTTTGAAATTATTTTTTTTATTTTTTGGTGTCCTCATCATGCGATCGAAGCGAACGTTTCAATAATGAACCTACGCAATAATTCTCATCTAATGTTACATAACGCTATGGCCTACACATATGACAATCCAACATAGCAACCATCCGAAATATATAGACGGTTCTTAACATCTACGAATCTATTACAGCAATCAAACTGAAATTTTGCATGTTGATAAAGGCTATTAACAGAAGTTCACTTATGGATCATTCAATAACCTGGTTAGCAAAAACTAACATGGCGGTGATGCAACATTTAAATATTATATGGATATTTCTCGCGACTTTTCATCCAAGCTCTGTGAAACTCGGCACGGTATACCTCCATAGCCTTAATATACTGATATCTAATTTAAATGAATTTAATGAGAACTTAAAAATGGTGTTTGTGCAATTTTTAAAAATCTCGTTTTCATTTCTCGTGTCTTAAGTAAGACCAGAATGAAAATCGGCTATTTAATTCTTCACGGAACTACTTGTTTAAATAATGTTTTCAGGAAAACTACTGTCAAAAAGTATGATTTAGTAATAGAGTGCGATAAATGTTCGTGTTTCAGATCCCCCAATATGTAATATCGTACATTATCTGAAACGTTCACAAGTTTGATATCAAGATATAGCTGATGTAATGACGCACAAATACAATAAAACGATCCTCGCATTCAGTTTTTGATAAATGAAAGAACAGAAAGAGGACTGTTTTAGGGATATGTCCAAAACTCCAGTATTAACCAAGTGAATGGTTGGAGACATGTCGTTGCTAATACACTTGACAAAACCATTCTTAGAGTTACGTAGGCTATTCTGACTGATAAATTTAAACATCACCTAGTTCTTAAGTCCTAGAACATATAGGCTATTTAATCATTTTCCCGTCATTTTCTGTATCCCTTAACATCGTTTTAGACAGAATCACAGAGCTCCTAGATCCAGTTATAAAACAAGTTTACAGCCTTTATTTGAGAGAAGCAGAAAATATGCTTTCCTGTGTAACATCTAAATTAGTGGCGATTAATTTTGTTTTAAGGGGTAAAATATCGAGGTCAACTTCCACAAACATATAGGTTAACAGCCGCTCCAATACTATCGGTAATGAGGTAGTCATTCTCGGTTGTCATCTCTGAGGCCCAGGTTCGATTGCCGGCTTTGCCAAGAAATTTAATTCTGGTCTGAGTGCTGGAACAGGGTACACTGAGGATTGTGAGGCATAGGTCTAGCTGCGAATAATTAGGTCCAATTCTCACCTCAGTAATTTATTCTCAAGTCGTTTTCCGCGGTCACTTATACACCAGGCGAATGCCGGGATGATTCCTAACTAAAGACCAAGACCACCTCATTCCTAACGTTAGCCTATACGCTCTAGCCTAGTACAGACACAGCAATAACATATGTTAACAGATAAATTCTACACTCATCCCCCAATTACACGAGGATCATGATTACGATGCCCAAAACCCTTATTAATAAACTCGTGTGGCATGTCTTCAAAACTGCTTGGGTGATTTGCATGTCGACATCTCCAAGCATAATTAAATATCTTGGCAAAACTGAGTTTCAAACCTGGGCCTCGGGAGTGGCAGCCAAAGATGGTAACTCCTACACCACAAGTAGTTGGTAGGAAGGAAGGAAGGAAGGAAGGCAGGAAGGAAGCTTTTGTTTTACGTGACCGTTAATCATGCGTTCATGAGCCACGGGACCTCCTTTTTACGTGGAATCCGAACCACAGGTCATGGCATTTCACTTTGAAAATCTCACATGCATTGACCGGGTAGAAACACCAACAAGTTATTATAAATGTATGGGCGTTTTGGGGAAGCCTAGGGCTACATCATATTGTATGGGAAACGTCACGAGTTCAACATGGAATATGTTGCTAGAAATGCTGCTAGAGTGATCTTACCCGAGTACCACATGTCATTGAATGGAACAATGAATTCACACAGAGAAAGCATACTTAATTTGAAATTGAGGCAGAAGGAGAAATACCGTCACCCACCCGACAAAAAGAGATGGAAGGGTGTGAACCCTGAACCGTGCATCTAAGCTGACTCATTCCACTCACCTCCAAGAAACTTTAAACACCACTGTATACAACTGGTGATGCGATACACATGTTTTTGTTCCTCGGATAGAAGATGCTGTGTCACCACATATTATGAAGTGCATGTCATCGTATTCATTTACCAGCGAGCTGAGAACATCTGCTGTATTGAAATCCTTCGAACAAGGAGAGCTATTCTTTGGATCTCGTATGCAAAACAAAAATAATACGACCCTTCTCTTTCCTCCATCACAAGGCAATAATGTTGGTTCCCATGCTCTTTACTACATCTCTTTTAAATAAGTCGAGCAATCACACTCCAAACTACTGTACAGTTCAGGCTCAGCTGTGGGACACTTAATTATTGATGTAGGCCAGGCGTTCTCGACCTTTTGAGACTGTGAGCACCACCTTCATACCATGCCAAGTACCCAAGCACCCTTAAATAGAATATCTGTCTATCTATCTATCTATCTATATATATATATATATATATATATATATATATATATATCTACTTAGTATAAAACAAAGTCCCCGATTCTTGGATGTTACGGGTAAATTCGAGAACCACTGGATGGATTTTGATGCGGTTTTTACCATTCTGTAAAGGATATCTCGAGGATGATTTCTGTAGAAAATAATTTATTTGTGATCAAAGGAAGCCGAGCAGTAACGATTTCAGTGGAAAAGTCGAAAGTAAACCTGGCGTCCGAGCGCTTTGTAAGCTTACGCTGGGCAAACCGTTAAAAATATCTAAATACTATGAGTGTAAGAATTGTTCAGCATAAAAAGTTCTACAAAAGAGTCCGCGAGAGCACACGTCTATCTTCAATACATCGCCCACTATAAGTGTTTTACGTTTTAATTTCTTCCAACCATGTCCATTCGACTACTGAGGCGACAGTTTACGAGCTAGCTTAGGGCGAGTCTATCGTCCCTGTTACAGCCTAGCTTGCGGGCGAACCTATTACCCCAGATCCAGCCAGCAGCAAACCGTTGAGTCGTGTTGAGTTAAGACTTCTGAGAAGGGTGGTTGTGTTTGGAGTTTCCCTGGAAGTGCAACTTGGGTTTTCTTCATTTCGCCTGTGAAACACAGTCAAGTTAAGATTGGACGGAAGGGGGATTTGAGGTGCATTCACCTCGCCATTCCCTGGATGTGCAACTCACATTTCGCCTGTGAACTTTTCGTTCCGCAAAATTTATATATATACATGAATGTTACAGTACGTGATAGTTCGTCTATCTATCTGTCTGTATGTATGTCCCCTATGCGTTCATATACCATTCATCCGATTGCGATGAAATTTGGGTGAGCTGTTGTGTGCACTCCAGGGAAGGTTTCTGGCTACAAATTATTTATGTAACACAAAAGGGTGAGGGACTTAAATCCCACAGTAACCCAATTGCACAATCTGTATACTTATGAAACCGCAATGCAAGGTGTGAGAAAGGCTTGCTGATTCATGGCGAGGTGACATGTACTGACATGAACGTCTCAGCATAGCCTAATGCATAATAAGGACCAGGTCACCAGACAGAAAAACAAAGAATGTTGTTTATCCAAAGGCACTTCAGTTTCTATCTTTCTTGGTCTGGCTGCGTGGCTCAGCAGTAACGTTCTCGCCTGCAGTGACCAAGATTGCAGGGTCGAATCCTGGCACAGCCAATTAACATTTGAGGGTACGCAAATGCGAGCGGTCTGTGTCAGTAGATTTACTGGTACGTTAATGATCCCCTTCGGGCCAAATTTCCTTCACCCCGGCGTCTCTAAAAGCCATAGTTGTTAAAAGGGACGTAAAACCAATAACAATATTTTTATCTTCATTTCTATCTGTCTTTGATTGGCATTGCAACGCATGCCGGGTATAGCTAGTTAATAATAATTAGGGCTAGGATTTTTAGGTAAATAAATATTTTTTATGTAAATACATATTTTAAGCATTTTTTCTATAAATACATAAATTCCTGCTTTTCACTTATTAGCACATAAAAATACCTAATATTTACATTTTAAAAAGTCAGTATGCTAGATCTTTCAGTTTATTGCATTTTTGTTCTGTGTTACTTCAACAGGGAAGAACCTGTGAGCTATCTAATCTTCATGCAGAGCATATGTCAACTTGTAACTGTATTATTCTTAACTTGTGGCCCCGTGTCACTCACTGTGGAAGTCGGGGATTTCCTTGTCCATAGCCATATTGCACCACGTGTTATACCTCCCCCTCCCCCAGCTACCTGGAACCAGTATCACTCACATGCAGTTCATTTCTGGCACTGTGAAGTGTAAGGCAGTTCTACGATGCCTAAAGTAAAAACAACTACAAGTTATCGTCTGCAGCAGTATGTTGCAGAATTTAAATATAATTTTACTTCTGATAGGGGCGTTCTGTTCTGCCACCATGTGGGAAAGGAATAAAGGCTGAACAGCGATCTCAAGTTCCACAACACCTCAAGGGCAAGAAACATATTGCCGCAGTTTCGCGCCTTCAGAATAAGTGTTCCGCGATAATCGTCAATCGTCGGTCATTTGGGATGGACAACCTGACGATGTATCTCGTTGTCTATGGTAATTCTTCAGCAGTCAGTGACATAGAATAAATTGCATTCGTGAGTACTGCATACTGTTTATATTCAAATTAATGAACTAAATTATAATAAAATATGTTTACTTTTTTGTCACATATTTCAGGTATTTTTAATACATAAAAAATAATGCTAATGATAATAGCATTGCAACAAGCGTATGCCTTTCTTTCCTTTTCCTATCTCTCTCTCCCTTCCTCCTACTGAAGTGCTGAAATTCCTAGCGATTCACCAATCACCAGGCATGTTGTAACTGCTTGCACGACTCATGCAGATATGATACATTTACGTGTGGACAGTCGTGTCAAATCAGCATCTTTCGTTTTACTCATAAAACAGGGATGTCCAATTCATTTTACTGTAGAATAAAAATACTCTTTCACATAATGAAGCAATTTCTCACTGACAAAACTTGTAAAGAAAATACTATTTTTCCGGTTCGTGCTACAGAATTTGAATTGAAGAAAGGACCACGGGGGAGCTGGTGCTCGCGAGGACTAGGATGAGAAAGACTGATGTAGGCCATGCATGCCTTTAACATTAACCGGGCACATTTTATCTTTACAAAAGGCTGACCAAGTTTCCAAATGATAATAGTTAGTATTCTCAATATTCCATTATGAAGTAGACCTACTATAGTTCAATATGAAATGTCTCAGCTAGTTACCTACATTCTGATAAATAATAAAATACTGCACCTATATTCAGGAAATGTACAGTACCGGTACGTCACATCATTCAAACTATACTGTATATCAAAATGAGCCTCAAAATGAGAGAGAATATTTTCAAATGATTACTTCGTGGTGTAGTGACTAGCATTCTTGACCGTCACCCCTAGAGGACTGGGCTCGATTCCCGGCTCTGCCAAGAAATGTAATTCTGGTCTAAGGATTAGAACAGGATACACTCTGGCTCGTGAGGCAAAACTGAGAAGAGGTGGGTTTGATTCCCACTCAGCCAACCTGGAAGTGGTTTTCCGTCGTTTCATTACTTCTACTCCAGGAAAATGCCGGGGTGGGTTCAAACTCCTTCCCAATCCTCCTCTCAATTACAAATACACACTCTTCTACAGACACAGGTTACCAGACAAATTCTACACACACACACGCGCGCGCGCACACACACACACACACACACACACACACACAAGTACACGGGGATTAAATGGGCACGATGTCTAAGTTCCTATTTTGAATTAACAACAATATTTTTAATAATGAAACCTGTTCATGCATATTAGGAATATATTTAATGTTGATTCAGTGGCTGTGTTCATGTGGTACAATGGCTTAACTGTCTTACGTTCATAAGTGACAAGAACTCAGTGGAAACAACCCAATGACTCAGTGAGACATGAAGTGCCATTGGAACTGTTGATGGCGCATAAATCAATGTATACAATTACACCCACCAGCAGGAGCACTACAGTAACATAGGTTATCAGAGTGGATCCATGGAAGGTAAGTATGCGGTAATGATGACCATAGTTACCCTAACCCCTATAAATGAAACAACAAGTCCGAACTATTGATGAAGCATAAATCAATGGATACTATTACACCCACCAGCAGGGGCACTACAGTAACATAGGTTATCAGAGTGGATCCATTGATCCAATGTGGTAATGATGGCCATAGTTACCCTAACCTCAATAAATGAAACAACAATACAGAACTGTTGATGACTCATATAGGCCTATCAATGTCTACTATTACACCCACCAGCAGGGGCACTACAGTAACATAGGTTATCAGAGTGAATCCATGGAAGGTAAGGACGTGGTAATGATGATTTTAGAGTCGTGTGGCGTGATGTTAAATTGTTGCTGATTCAATTAGGACATGTACTTCTTGCCTTATCTGTTGACTGCGATGTGTAAGGAAACCCCAGCAGGAGAAGAAACTGTTACTAATTTGACTTCATTATTAACTATTATTAGAGTCTAGTAGATGAAAATGGGTAAAATTAATGTAGAACTAAAAAAAACGTAGGCCCATGAAAATACCATACACAACGCCCTGAATCCGCCTCATTGCGTAGCGGCTAGCACTCTTGGCTGTCACCTCGGGGACCCGGGCTCAACTCCCGGCTCTGCCAAGAAATTTAGTTCTTGTTTGAGGGCTGGAACGGGGCACACTCAGCCTCGTGAGCCAAAACCGAGAAGAGACGGGTTCGATTCCCACCTCAGCTATCCTGGAAATGGTTTCCGTGGTTTCCCCAATTCTACTCAAGGCGAATGCCAGGATGGTTCCTAAATTAAGGCCAGGGTCACCTCCTTCGCATCGTCATCTGAATTACAAATACACACACTAATACACCCATCACAATAACACAGGTTATGGTGTTTGAAGCCATTTTCAGTGTTGCCTTAGTAATCGAAATTTGATTTTTTTCAGTCGGTCAACACGATTGTACCCAATTGTGATGAGTTATTCCTTAATCATGAAAACAAAACCATGAGATTAATACATACACTTGGATGACCAGTTTCGGTCGTCAAGCGATCATCATCAGATCCATTACACTTAGGCTATTGAATCTATTTCTAAAAGTGTGAGTGAAAGTATTTACAATATATACACTTATTTAGTTGCAGTATTAGTTAAACTAATAGCCTAAGTGTAATGGATCTGATGATGATCGCTTGACGATCGAAACTGGTCATCCAAGTGTATTTATTAATCTCACGTACATTCTTTTTCAGGATTAGGGAACAACCCTTCACAAATTTGGTACAATCGTGTTGACTGACTGAAAAACATCAAATTTTGATAACACAGGTTACTATAGGCTCCACATTCTACACGTGCCAAGTACACGTGGCAACATGACCACGATGTCACAAAGCCCCTATATGAATCAATAACAACAACAACAGCTAGGCTATATCATGAGTGCGTCATTTTAACATTTCAATAGCGATACAGTTTTCAATTATTAAAGAGACAGTAGACAGACATTCACAGTAGCTATTGACATTTAAGTGTTTCACAACTTGGAATATCAAGTTGTAAACTTGCTAACCGTGTTTCAAGCCAGTATGACATTTGTTGAACCCACAAACAACTTCAACGGCAGCAACAAAGTCCTAAATAGCTGATGCCACCCAATTTCAGTGGAATTCTGTGTTTTCCTAGACACAATCTTCGATAATGATGTTATTGGTTTTATGTCCCTTTTAACTATTTCAGCTTTTAGAGACGCCAGGGTGCCTGTATTTTGCCTCGAAGGGGATATTTAACGTGCCAGCAAATCTACTAACACGGCTCCCTCATATTTGCGCACCCTAAAATCTCAACTGACTGCGCCAGGATTCGATTATGCAACCTTCGGCACAGCAGGCGAGAACGTTACTGCTCAGCCAAGCAGCCATTCTCAATCCTTGACCCAATCCGCAAGTTAAATTGATCACTATGACTTAATTAATAATAACAACAATAAAATATTAATTACAATAATAGCAATTAAAAAGAAACGAAAGTTCCTTATTACGAGCAGGAGCTATAGAGTGTGCTTGTCATTCACTGGAACCGAACTATTCTGACTGAACAATCAGCATCGAACGACAGGTTGAATCTACTGTAGGGGCTGTCGGAAAGAAGATAAAATAAGACACCTTGATTGATGTTGCGTTCCCCAACAACAAGAATCTTCACATAAAGTATACCGAAAAGATGAACAAATAAAGCAAGTTGGTCGGGCCTATCAAGAAACAATGGCATGTAGAAAGGGTAAAGACCATTCCTACCTATGTCTCGTGATCCCAAGTATTTAAAAAAGTCCTTAAAGAACTGGATCTGGATACACGTCTGTACAAACTAATGCAAAAGGCTGTAATTATCTCAACGACCCGAATCGTCCGGATATTCATGGGTAGTAATTTCGGCTTTACAGATTAGAACTGGTTATTTCAGTAAATATACTTTGGTTACTTGAAGCCCGTATAGTTATATTGGGATGCACCAGCAATGTGTTATGTGTATATAACAATAATAATAATAATAATAATAATAATAATAATAATAAATAATAATAATAATAATAATAATAATAATAATAATAATAATAAATAATTTGCAGAAGTGTATGCATTTGAATACGAACCCTGCAATAAAATATGCTAAAGGGTGAATGCCCTCTGTATTATGCGTGTATAACCATCACTCTGAAGGCTAACTTGCTCCTCGTAAGGGATATGATGGGAACCGGTGATCGAACTCTGCCTCGCCACTGATAAACTTCACATGCACTCATGTCGACAAGCGTCTCTACCCGTCACAGTAGTCACGCGTTAACACAACAACTGTCTGATGTTTTGAACTGTTTGCAAGTAGCTTGAACCCTGGACGCCTGCTCGGGAGACGGAACAAGTTTTTGTGCCTTTGGGGATGAAGGGTAAAAGGGGGAGGGGATGAGGGAGAAGGGAAAACAAACACACGAGGGTTTGATTACGCCAGATTAAAACCTGAAGGGTGAAGGGGAAGATGCGGAAGGGTTCACTTTTACGAGGCCAGAACGATTTCATGACGGTATTATTGATAAAAAGAAGCCCCATAACCCTCATTTTGAAGTAGGTCAGTGGTGATGGCAAGGAGACTATTCTCAATAGATTAGCTTGAAACTCAGTGGCAAGCCACCTCCTGAGGTCTCGCGGGAAGTATTGGTACTCTAGATCCAATAGTCCTGGGTTCGATTCCCGGCTCTACCAAGACTCAGTCTCGAGAGAGCTCAATTCCCACCTCGGACATCCTAGAAATCGTTTCCCTAATTTCCCACTTCTGTTTCTGGCAAATGACAGGATGGTTCATAACTTAAGGTCACGGCCGCTCCTTTCCAATCGTACACACATCAAAAAAAGTTTTGCATCACCTCGGTTCCCAGATCTCCGGCATATAGACGTTGACTGTGTATATTGTATCCAAGATACAGTCCCTTTGACTGTTCATAGATGTCACTAAAACTGCTCAAAGATGTAAACAACCATGCATGAGCAGGGCCTATTAGACGGAGGGGGTACGACAGCCGATCAGTTCCAGTCATTCCACCAGGACGAAGGTACGCTGCTCATGTTGTCTGTAGTTCTATCATGCCTAGAAGGTCAATACCGCAGTTCGATCGCGTCCGCATTGTTACTTTGTGTCAAGAAGGGCTCTCAACAAGGGAAGTTTCCAGGCGTCTCAGAGTGAACCAAAGCGATGTTGTTCGGACATGGAGGAGGTACAGAGATACAGGAACTGTCGATGACAGGCCTCGCTCAGGCCGCCCAAGGGCTACTACTGTAGTGGATGACCGCTACTTACGGATTGCCGCTCGGAGGAACCCTGACAGCAATGCCACCATGTTGAATAATGCGTTTCGTTCAGCCACAGGACGTCGTGATTCAACTCAAACTGTGCGCAATAGGCTGCATGATGCGCAACTTCACTCCCGACGTCCATGGCGAGGTCCAGCTTTGCAACCTCGACACCATGCAGCGCGGTACAGATGGGCCCAACAACATGCTGAATGGACCCCACGGAATTGGCATCACGTTCTCTTCACCGATGAGTGTCGCATATGCCTTCAACCAGACAATCGTCGGAGACGTGTTTGGAGGCACCCTGGTCAGGCTGAACGTCTTAGACACACTGTCCAGCGAGTGCAGCAAGGTGGTGGTTCCCTGATGTTTTGGGGTGGCATTATGTGGGGCCGACGTACGCCACTGGTGGTCATGGAAGGCTCCGAAACGGCTTTACGATACCTGAATGACATCCTCCGACCCATAGTGCAACCATATCGGCAGAATATTGGAGAGGCATTTGTCTTCATGGACGACAATTCTCGACCTCATCGTGCACATCTTGTGAATGCGTTCCTTCAAGATAACGACATCGCTCGACTACAGTGGCCAGCATGTTCGCCAGACATGAACCCTATCGAACATGCCTGGGATATGTTGAAAAGGGCTGTTTATGGACGTCTTGACCCACCAACCACTCTGAGAGATTTACGCCGAATTGTCGTTGAGGAGTGGGACAATTTGGACCAACAGTGTCTTGATGAACTTGTGGATAGTATGCCACGGCGAATACAGGCATGCATCAATGCAAGAGGACGTGCTACTGGGTATTAGAGGTAGTGGTGTGTACTGCAATCTGGACCACAAATGCTGAAAGTCTAGCTGTATGATGGTACAACATGCAATGTGTGGGTCTCATGAGCAATAAAACGAGCTGAAATGTTGTTTGTGTTGATCTCTATTCCCTTTGTATTTAACGGTTCCGGAACTCTTGGAACCGAGGTGATGCAAAACTTTTTTTGATGTGTGTAGCCTCAATTATAAAGACAAAGACCACTAGAGATACCACAGTAATACAGGTTATCAGACAAATTATACACACACCCAAGTACACGGCGGTGATGAGCACGATTTTCAAACGACAACACCAACAGCTACAGTATGTTGAAACTCAGTAGCAATGAATACTGGACTAATCCTCAGCTGAACGATGTGTTCTCAGCCATTGAAGAGAACTGGATTCGAATCCCGCTGCCAACAATCCGTGAAGTGGATTTCTGTAGTTCCCCACTTCTATTCCAGGCATATGCCGAGATGATCACGACCGCTCCCTTCCTAACCCTACTACAAGTACAAGCCACTCTTCTCGGCAATGGGAAATGGAATCCCGGCGCTGATCGTGGTCATCCTGGGCGTGGATTTCTCCGGATCTTACCATACTCGTTTTAAGGACAGTACCTTTCTTATGTTTAGAGGCGCTCGCCTCAGTGCCTAGACCTTAATAATTACAATTACACATGCTACCGCAGTCATCACAATAATACAGGTTATAAGACAAATATACAAATGGAGCTAATGACGAAAGGTTTTTCAAGCTCCTAATTGAAGCCAAAAACAACAACAACGAAATGTCCTGTCTGTATGCAAAGAGCAAGATACAGTATAATGTCTTATTCAAGCCATGAAAGGCCATGGCGCAACGGAATGAAAAGTCGTGACGGCTAACTCATTCCCAGCGGTCACCAAACAATGCGGCATGCGATTGATCCTAAGCCTTATATAAGTGATTTTCGCCTAGCAGGACGGTCGTTTTGTGGGCGTTAGGAGCCTTAAGCACAAGTTGGCTCTTAAGTTTCTATCTCCAAGACAATAGTTATACAGCCACAGGGGTCCTCAGTGGTGACAACCAAGAATGCTAGCCACTACAGAACGAGGCGGAAAAAAACACACTATTATATGGGAACATCGCAATTTCATCAGAGCTTACTCCTGCCTCATATGAGCTGACTAGGCTAGGAATTATTAAAACCTAAAACTCTTCATGATATGGAAAAATGTAAAATAAACTTGACCTAAAATTTCATAAATGAGAACTCTACTTAAAAGTATACCCGGCTTTCACCGCATAGGCCCTGGTTCAATTCCCGGCTATGCCAAGAAATTTAATTCTGGTCTGAGAGCTGGAACGGGGTACACTCAGCCTCGTAAGACAAAAATAAGAAGAGGCGGGTTCGATTCCTACCTCAGCGATCCTGGAAGTGGATTTCTGTGGTTTCCCACCTCTACTCCAGGCAAATGCCGGGATGGTACCTAATTTAAGGTCACGGCCGCTTCCTACCCAAATCTTACCTCGGTTACAAACCCACACACTAATGCAGACATCACAATGGCTCGGGCTATCAAACAAATTCATTATACTCCCAAGTAGACTACACGGGGATACATGACCACGGTTTCGCAAAGCTCCTAAATCAATCAACAACAACTTGGAGGAAACAACACAATTTGGGTTTTAATTCAAGTGAAAATTTCTTGGAGCAAATAAACAGCAAGATACTGCTCAAAATGTTCTAAATAATGTTAAGAATGTCCTTAATTTTGAAACAGAATCCATATCCAACAAAATAATGTTAAAATGAAAAATGTGGCCCATCAAATATGTTTCGAAGTAATCGATTTGTTATAAAACATGTGGAGCTAGACCAACTGAAATGACGTTTTAGAATGAAACTAAGTTACAATAATTACCATGACGGTGATGATGATGATGATGATGATGATGATGATAACTGTTGTTTTAAGTGGCCTAACATCTTGGTTGTTAGTCCCTAATGGTTTGAGTGATCGTGAAAATGCAAACTAACCTACTGTATCACTAAATCTAACTACCGACTTTCACACCAAAAGAAGAAATGGAAAACAAAAGAAGAATAAGGTAAATAATAGACAGGGAATAGAAATGCCCTAAACCCTCGAATAATGAGGATTGCGGGACTTGGAAAGAAGTAGAGCCATGAAAGGCAGACAGGAAGGGAAAGAGGAGACCGTCCTCCCCTAATGGCAATGGACGAAGGGAAAATCGAACCCAGCACAGGAATCCCTTGGGATCGCCAAATTCCCAAACTGACCAGCCGTGATTCCTTGATGGTGTAGCACCATACAGGGTGCACCATAAGTGGTAAGGCTACACACTGCCTGCCTCCTTTAGGACCTTGAGCAGAAGGCAGGAGATACCAGGAAAAGAAAAGAAGAGGTCTGACCACTCTACGAATGAGGGTATTGGGAAAGATGAGAGAAGGACCAATTAAGGGGGGAAATTGAAAGACGTCCCAGATCTCGGATACCCTAATACCATCCGGGTCGGAAGAGAACAAGAGTCGACCAATGGAGGTCGACAGGAAAGATTATAGTGAGGAGCCCGGCATAAGTAGATGGAAGCAATGCCGAGCTCAGTCTGGGCCCCGTGGTTGTCAACCCACGTCCCACTAGTTATGAGCCCCTGGGGGATACAATTAACGATGTTACAGTTACAATGGTGGAAGTGACATGTTGTTTATTTTGTAATTTTACATTCTGACAGCAGTTTGTGCTTGTCAAAGGACACAGCATATTTATATATTTTTGCCTCATTTGTTTTGAGTTGGTTATTTTTGTTAACATTTAAAAATAAATTATTATGAAAAGGGTAATCCATTAATTTTGTCAAATTACATTACACCAGAAAGGTGGAAGAAAAGTGTACCTAAGTTGAGGAAATGATATATTTAATATCATTCATTGACTTTCTTTTTGACCATCCTGAACTAAAACAGACAATGGTACTAACTTCATATTTATTATTAGCAGATGTTTTAGAAAGGCAAACTCTTTAGCTAGTGTCCGCCTCGTTGCATAGTGACTAGCATTCTTGACTGTCACCGCGGGGCCCGAGTTCGATTCTCGGCTCTGACAAGAAATTTCATTCTGGTATGAGGGGTACACTCAGTCTCGTGACGCAAAACTGACAAGAGATGGGTTCGGTTCCTACCTCAACCAACCTAGAATTGGTTTTCGGTAGTTTCCCCCACTTCTATTCCAGGCAAATGCTGGGATGGTACGTAACTTAAGGCCACGGCCGCTTCCTACCTAAATCCTACCTCAATTACAAATGCACACGCTATTACAGACTCACAGTGACACAGGTTATCTGACGAATTCTACACATCCCCCAAGTACACTGGGTTGCATGACCACGATGTTGCAAAGCCCGCAAATGAATCAACAACAACAAACGTATTTGCTTAGAGTTAAATTCATAACCCTCTGCCAAATGCAAGTACAGTACAGTACAAAATAATAATTTCGAAATGTACAGTATGTTCAGCTGCGCGGACTAAGTAAGCATCTATGTCTGCAAGTATGGGTGACATAGATTTAATAGCCTAAGTGTAAAGATGACCGTGCAAAATAAGGCATTATGATAACCTTTGAAGGAACCGAAATGATAGGCGAGTATATGCACTGATTATAGATCCTTAATTTGCAGTGTACGTCATCAAATGTTGTGCAGGTCAGAGAGCGCACGTGATTCGAAGGATAGCTCTGATTGGAGCCAACATAAAATGTAATCACTTGGCTGCATTTCCGGTCATTTGACCCCTGTGACAAGTCCGAGCAGCAGCTCGCCTTCCAGCGTCCATCCCCCTTCCCTTCCCACTACAGTCTACACCACTGATCACGTCTTGTTCATTGCAGCTGCGCGGACTAAGCATCTATGTCTGCAAGTATGGGAGACATAGATTTAATAGTCTAAGTGTAAATGATCTGATGATGATCGCTTGACGATCGAAACTGGTCATCCGCGTGTATTTATAAATCTCATGTATTTTTTTTTTCAGGAATAGGGAGCCACCCACTGCAAATGGGTACAATCGTTTTGACTGACTTAAAATGATTAAATTTCGTTTTCGTACCAGATATACGGTCAAGGATTACACTTTAGTGAGGTACTGTAGATGTTTCCTTTCATTAAGCGATACATAAATGTCGTTCTTTTCATTGCCAAAACAACATGGTGCATCGCAATTTCACTCCTCTCATTACACCGCTCTCTTAGTACGTAGAGATACTAGGGTAGTGTCTTGCACACGAGAATATAGTCCAGAAGTGACATCAGCCTGCTCTGCGACAGTAGCCGACCACTGGCAATAGTTCCAGGACATTGGTAGTAATCCACTGGTTTGGCCACTGAACTACAGCTGCAGGGGATCAAGGTCATTGCCCCAGAACATAAGCTTGTAGTTGACAGAAGCATGCAAGTCTTAGAGCATTGACGTCGCCCACAGATATAATAATAATAATAATAATACTAATGTTATCATTTTTACCTCCTTTTCAACTACTGAGGCTTACAGAGACGCCGGGGTGCCGGAATTTTGCCCCGAGGGGGATCTTTAACGTGCCAGTAAATCTACCGACTATCACCCTTAGAGGATTCACATGCACTACAATCATTAGAAGTTGCGTGTATGGCCGTCAGATGTCACTATGCAATCCCTAGTGAGTCAGGGAAGACGGTTGCCACCAGTGGCATTTTTTATTTTAATTTTTTTAGCGTATGGCTTTTAGTGCTGGAGTGTCCGAGGACATGTTCGGCTCGCCAGAATTTGTAGCTGCTTCTATGCGGACACCCCATGGGGTGAGCTACAAGTACCGTCGCGTGTGGAGTGTTGTTTGGGGAGGAACATGTGATTGTAAGGACGAGGAATTGGAAGGTAGCGACTGTGGCCTCTTGTTAGGGACCAACTCCGGCATTTACCTGGAAGGAAGATGGGAGACCATCTTCAAGGTTGCCGGCGGCGGGGATTCGAACCTCCTCGCCTCCCGGATGTGAGCGACTGCCTGCAGCCACGCTGTAACGACCACGGCTAACTGACCCGGTACGAGTGGCACTGAGCCACTTAGAGCAGGCCGTGACTGCCCTGTTCTACAGTGGCAAAGGCTGAGATATCGGGTAAAGTCCACTGAATCAGATTAAGATAATGTTATTGTTTGCGACATACTGTATTTGCGTGTCACAACAGTTAATTAGGCCTAATCAGAGAACTTTTAAATATTGTTATATTTTCTTGTATTAATTAAGAATTCTTTTGAAACAGTCTTGTTTGGCAAACATAGCAGTTTCGATGTCCTCCTCCCCTTGTGCCCCCTGCAGGACTGCCCGCAGCCTGCTTGCCTTCTACTCCCCATGGGTGGGTCCGCTCAGGGGGGTACAACACAAATAACAACAACTACTGTACAATGAGCAAGCTGTCGTGGTTTGTGTCATTTTGAGATCGGGAATGACAGTGTTGGTTCAGATCTGCAGTGAGTTGAGAGAAAACGCTCTCAGAGTAAGACCATGTCCGAGGAGCATGAAACTTACCCTCATTCAAATAGGGGAGATTGGGCAAAATCCACAGTACTTGAAATACAGTATACTTTCACTGTGGATAGGCCCCAAGGCCAGAGACGAGTCCATCGCACGAGAGGTATTAACGCGAGCTATTCACATCCCTTAGGTATGAATGTAGCAATAAGTGCTACCATCTGGTGGTACAATATTGTGAGAACCCGTAGTTAAACGTTGCATTTTATCCTTGAAGACGTGGTGAAAAGAGTAATCAACTTAATGCTAAGGTGTGAAATGAAAAATGAAAATCCACAGCCTGCTTCCAGTCCCCGACCGGGTCAGGAATGGAATGCATCCTCTACCGGCGAGGATATGCACTGTGCCGGCTGCCGAGGCCTGACGCACTCCTCTAGGGCAATGATTAAATGAATGACAGATGAAATGAAATGATAGTGGAGAGTGTTGCTGGAATGAAATTTTGACAGGGAAAACCAGAGTACCCGGAGAAAAACCTGTGACCGGAATTGGAACCTCGGACCCAGCGGTGAGAGGCCGGCGTGCTGCCGCCTAAGCCACGGAGGCTTATACGCTAAGGTGTATGTTTCACAAAAAACAAGCTCCTACACCAGAGGGAGTTAGAAGGTGTGGTTTGTACCAAAATCTTTCAAATCGTCTCAATAGTACAGGAAAAATCTTGCATTTCTTGAAAAGTCAACGGAAATATATTTATTTGTTTATAAAGTGATTTTCACAACAAAAATAAAAACAAGACGATAGCACCTGGTAGAACTGTGTCGCATACAGCCCGCATAGCACTAGGGCCGGGCGGGTAGTCTGTACACATGGGGCGCACACAACCCATTATGCGCGAGTTCTCGTACGGGCCCGCTAGTATATACAGTAAATACGTGTATAAAGGTAAGGTGTATGTTTCATAAAACTCAAGCTCTTAAACTAATAGGAATTAGAAGGTGCGGTTTGTTACAAAATCTTCCAAATCGTCTCAATAGAACAGGAAAAGTCTTGCATTTCTTGAAAAGTAAATGAGACTATATTTATTGGTTTTTAAAGTGCGTTTAAACAAATAAACAAGACGATAGCCCCTGCCAGATCTGTGTCGCGTTCAACCCGCACAACAGTGGTTTAACCCATGCGAGATTTCTTGCACAGGTCCTCTAGTTATTTATAAACAATTGTCCATTTACTAGTGGTAAATCATATTAGTAGACTTAGCCCTCTGTCACGTTTTGTATTGGATGGTTTAGACAACTCATGTCAGATGAAACGTAATTTCAATAAATTAATTTATGTCAAAATTACATACAAATTTAATTTTGATGTTAATATTTTGAAACGCTTTTCTTTAATCCGTCATATTCACCATCAACCCCTTAATACAGAAGGGGCCGATAACCTCGATGTTAGGCCACTTAAAGCAACAAGTTTCATCATCAGCCTTAATATTGCGGATTTAGCACAGCCTCCTGTAATGTTCACCGCGATGGTACTGGGTACATTTGGTAGTGAATTAATGCAATAAAACTTGAATAATTCTTAGAAATGTGTAAACTTAACTTATTCTGAGAATCCAGATTACAGGCTGTCGATCCTAAAGTCGTGGCGAGATCGATGGCTTCGTCAAAATTTTGTATGAATGCAAGCAAGGTTAGAAGTGAACACTTTAGACGAAGTTGTTCGTATGAGCCGACTCAGATGGAGGGGTCATGTGATGAGAATGGGGGAGGTTAACGAGCTCGGCTGTAGAGGGTAAGAGAAGCAGAGGTAGGCCTAGGAGGCGATGGTTAGACTCATGGTTCAACGTTTTCAAAGTTATAGGTGTAGAAGCAGAGGAGGCTGCAGAGCTAATTGCTAATAAGGGATCAAACAGAGGCTTGCCGGCGAGACTGAAAACTGAAAAGCAAAACAGTTTCAAATGAAAATGCAGTAAATGAATGAGTGCAAGCAAAGGTACCATAGCAGGTCTGTTTTTCCCCCAGACGCACATTACACCTTACTTCTTTTATAAAGATTGTCGTCCAAATATGTCTCCGAAGTGACGTATTATCAGACACGTGAATGGCTCGATGGGATTGAAAGGTGAAAGGACAGAGAGGGCACGGGAGATGAGAACAAACGAGATGGAGGGTGAGGTAGGCACGAAATTGGCTTAAATACTCAGACATTCTTTTCGATTCCCAATCTTGCAAACTCAACGCACGTACTCTAAGTGATATTATTCTGTAATAGCAATTAGAAATTCGAACAATCTTCAAAGATTCCTTCCGTCTTAATTTGACTCTTACTCTTTTCTAGAGTTTGAAGGTGGAGAGGGGACCCTTGAGTTCGCTGGCGAGAGCTTCCAAATTAAAGAAAGAAAAACTACATTTTAATAATATTCAGAGTTGAGCACTTTCACTCATCTCTAACACCCGAGCGGAAAACATTCTTCTTTTCGTTCTGCTGAAATAACACAATCAACGTGACAAGGAGTTGTATTTTGTTAGTAAATTACAGTCTTTTGTTGTTTCATGTAAGGGCTTGGATATACTGGTCGGCAGTCTCATGTACTTGGGTGTATGTACATTTGATATGATAGCCTGTGTTTTTGTGGGGTCTGTAGATGTGTGTGTTTTGGTAATTGAGTCTAAGATTGGAGGGAGGTGCTGGAGTCATCCCAGCATTTGCCTGGAGTAGAAGTGTGAAAGTTCGATACTTCTTTCAGACAACACTTGATCTTTGAAGGGAAATGTGAATGTTGGTTAGGGTCCCGTGTCCCTGCAGAATGTTCTCAGATGTTCTGAACATCGATCTGGTATCGCGAAGAATCACAATGGGAGAACGAATGTCACTGAGTCGTTTTCGGTGAGAAATATCGTTCCTGGATGTCATTCCCCGGGCTTTTGTTCCACTGTGCATGTATGGAACATTTTCCTCAGCCAGCTCTTATTGTACAACTGACACACTCCGTTGCAAACAGACATTTTCCACAGGACTACGTGAATTTGAAACTGAAAACTCGTCACATATAAAGGTAACCATCCTGTTTGTGTTAATTCTATGAAGGATCCGGTTGATTTACAAATAGAAAAATTGAATTTAGAAAAATTTCAAGAGGATTGGACAAGGACTAATCATTACATTACCACGTGTTGTAATGTCCTCACGTTCCGTCGTTGCACATGATTGGCGAAGTGATTACATAATAGCCTATATTTCATAGTGAATATCCAACTGCGTAGGCCTATAGGAGATAAAAACGTAAAATAAGCTAATATGAAAGAAATGAACTATGAACTATAAATAGAATATTCTCATATTCTAAAAGTCCTTCAGTGTCTCTAAGCATCAACCACCAGATCATCTCAAGGCCTTTGAACTTTAATCGTCATTCTCTGATATACTCTTGAAAAGTGCCTTTAAAAGTTTCAATGATACTGGGGTCCTTTGCCCATGACCCAGTTATACTGACAGATCCTGTCCTGCGCAACTTAAGTTATGTTGTCCACTTATTTAAAAACGGGGTTCTTTCTTTATCACTTTATTTTTACTGCATTTCTTTTCGGTTTTACTTTTTCCTTTTATTTTCGGTATTTATATCATTAAGATATCACAAATACCCAGCCCCGAGTCAGGGGAATTAACCACAGGGGATTAAAATCCCCACAGCCCGGCCGGGAATCGAACCCGGGGCACTAGCACGCTAATCAATTAGCCACGGAGCCGGACAACTTAGTCACTCAGTAAACAGCCTTCAGCCTCCCATTCTGAAATTGGAAAGACTATTCAGTTTAAATTTGTTTAATTTATGCAAATCACACGTCGTTACTTCAGGACTTTGTGTATGAAATAGCAACATGAATAATAATAATAATAATAATAATAATAATAATAATAATAATAATAATATATCTGGCACTGTAATAAGATTTATGGATAATGTAAAAGCTTTCCAATTACGACGCTGAGGGTGGGCATCATAACTGTGGATTATTTCAGACTATTTATCGAAGTCATTCTAGAAAAAATGCTGGGATTGTAGGCCTACCAGTTCCCTGGAAATTAGACTAGCGGTACACACTTTACACAATAACTCAGTGTACCACAACCATTCCACACACAAAAGTTGTCGTTGTTTCACTTATAGACTATACAGACAGTGAGGTTGTCAGTCTCATGTACTTATGCCTGATAAGCTGTGTTATACCGGGTGAGTTAGCCGTGGTCGTTACGGCATGACTGCTGACAGTCGCTCACATCCGGCAGGCGAGGAGGTTCGAATCCCCCAGCCGGCAACCTTGAAGATGGTCTTCTGTGGTTTCCCATCTTCCATCCAGGCAAATGCCGGAGTTGGTCCCTAACTATAGGCCACAGCCGCTACCTTCCAACTCCTTGTCCTTACATTCAAACCCTTCCTCCCCAGACAACACTCCACACACGATGGTGCGTGTTGCTCACCCATTGGGTGTCCGCCTCGAAGCAGCTACAAAACTGGCGATCCGAACATGTCCTCGGACACTCCCGGCACTAAAAGCCATACGCTAAAAAAAAGCTGTGTTATTGTGGTGACTACATTGGTACTTGTAACCAGGGCTAGACTTGGGTAGTTGGCGATCGTGATCATACAGTAAGTCAGGTAGGCATACCATTCGTAGACTGTACTTGTCTGGAGTAGAAGTGGGAAACCACGATGAACCATTTCTAGTATGGTCAAGTATGGGATTCGATCCACCTCTCTTCTCAGCTTTTCCTCAAGAGCCCGAGTTCACCCCATTCCAAGCTTCATACCAGGATTTAAATTCTAGCTAAGTGCTAGCCACGAGGTGGTAAAAATAAATAATGTTGTTGTTGTTGTTGTTATTTTTGTTGTAGTAGTAGTTCATTTTAGGGGCTTGGGAAAACGTTGGTCATCAGCTCCATGCACTTGTGTGTATGTGTTGATTTTCTTTCTGATAACCTGTGTTTGTGTGGTGTCTGTATTCGTGTTTGCAATTGTAATTATTAGAGTCGGAAATGAGGCAGGTGCCTCGGGATTTGAAATATGGTACTATTCCGGCATTTGCCTGGAGGGAGTGTGGAAATAACCGAGGTAAACCGCACTCAGAATAGCCACTGTTAGCACCGTGATTCGAACCTTCAATATTCGAACTTAGTTCCCTATCGGGGTCGTTGTGTTACATAAATATATGCCATCCTGCACCATGGGGAGAACTGCGGCATGGTATTACCAGGGTCAGCTGGAAGACACGTACTGCAAGTTCCGAATACCACTGAATCTGTGAGATAAACCCCAAGAAAGAAACGATGAGAATCAAAATAATTGCAGATGTCCGACATTAAAATTTTCTACCACAAGAATGCTCTTACACAATGGATAGTTAAGTTTATAACCACATGCATACATTCGTGTGTAGTAAAATGAAATGATTCTCTGAGCAAAGTAATAAAAGAGGTTTATTAATATGAATAAGGTCGCATATTGTTCCTTTTTCCAAGCTTTTAATGTAGAGGAAAGATAAGGAGCACATTTTTTCCTCATCCTATAAATTGCAGTTGCTTTGCAGCTCTTACAACGGAAGGAAATTTCGACGCTAAAATACTGTCTTCCTTCTCCGTGGCCAGAGACGGGGATAAAACTATTGTCCCCACTTATTTTCCCATTCTTTAAACGTGATTGCGATAAAGCAGAAACAGGGAAGGAAGGGTTTGCTCGCGTGCAATGCAGCAACCGTGGTGTAAGCACACTGGCACATCGCATTGTAAACACGTTGTTGTTCTTGATTCGTTTCAGAGGCTTGCGACATCGTGATCATCAGCCCCGTATAGTTGATGTGTGTTAAATTTATCTGATGATCTTGTGTTTCTGTTGTGACTTTACACGTGTGTATAAGTTTAATTATTAGGATCGGGAATCTGGTAGGCGCCTCGGGACTTGAAATAACGTACTGTCCCAGCATTTGCCTGGAGGAAGTGTGGAAACTCCGGGGAATACCAGATTCAAGATATCCGCTGTCTGGGTCAGGATTCTAACCTCCGATCTCTGAACTTGATGAAGCTGCTCATCACGGCCGTGGTGAATGATTTTATAATAATAATAATAATAATCGTAATAAACTTCATTTTTTCCTTCTCTCATATACATGCAGGTCATTGAAACTATCACTCGAGACTGATCTGATCGCCATGATGAGGATACAACTAATGAAGAATACGTCACAGGGGAATTAACCATCTAAAGTTAAAATCCCACGGCCTGGCTGGGAATTGAACTCACTGCCTTCGCGGCAAAAGCTAGCGGTTTATCCACTTCGCCACGAAGCCGGAAGCAGGTATCAACTATACGGGGCTGATGATCACGATGTCGCAAGCCTCTAAAACGAATCAAGAACAACAACGTGTTTACAAATGCGATGTGCCAGTGTGCTTACTCCACGGTATTTTAAGGACTCTTAACATAATTTTCTAAAACTTTGTATGTGCGATATTAACGCCATGTTTACTAACTCCCTAAATAGTCCTAAGGATTGTAAACCAGGTATATTAATTCCCGTAAGGGTGCTACTGGTGACCCATAATCTTTACTAACAGCCCTAACGGTATTATCGATGGTAACGTCAATTTTACCAACCACTAGAAAGCTCCTAACGAATGGTAACGCCACATTTACTAACTCGATGATACCGCCATCTTTACGAACAGCCATAACGATCCCACTAATGGTAACGCCCATCTTTACTAAACGCCATAAAGATCCCAATGATTGGTATAGTCCCACCGATTGTAGACCAGATATACTAATTCCACCGGTGACACATAATCTTTACGAACAGCCCTAATGGTATCACCGATGTTAACGTCATATTTACCAACCACTATAAAGATCCTAACGAATGGTAACGCCATATTTACTAACTCGATGGTAACGCCATCTTTACTAACAGTCATAACGGTCGCACTAATGATAAGGCCATCTTTACTAAACGCCCTAAAGATCCCAACGATTGTAACGCCATCTTTACTAACTGACTTAACGATTCTACCGATGGTAACGCCATCTTTACTAACCGCCCTAAAGATCCCAGCGATTGGTAAAACCATATTTACTAACTACCTTAACGGTTCTACTGATGGTAACGCCATATTTACTAACAGCCATAACGATCCCACTGATGATAACGCCATCTTTGCTAACCACCCTAAAGATCCCAACGATTGGTAACGCCATATTTACTAACTACCCTAACGGTTCCACCGATGGTAACGCCATCTTTACTAACCACTATGAAGATCCCACTAACAGCCATAACGGTCCCACTGATGATAATGCCATCTTTACTAATCGCCCTAAAGATCCAAACGATTGCTAATGCCATATGTACTAACTACCCTATCGGTTCCACCGATGGTAACGCTATCGTTACTAACAACTATAACGATCCCACTAACAGCCATAGCGATCCCACTGATGATAACGCCATCTTTACCAACCACCCTAAAGATCCCAACGATTGGTTACGCCATCTTTACTAACTAACCTTAAGAGCCCAACTTTGGTAACACCATCTTAACTATTTCCTTGAACGATCCTACGCCATATTTCGAACCTGAGTCAAGATTATGATGGCCTTAGCAATGCTGGTATAGCGTTGTGATAATGTTTGAATACAGCGTTATAGGCCTATATCTCGAGGCTTCAAATAATGACATTTTACATGACCACGATCATTCCCTAGTCAATGATTTGGAGCAACATTAGGAACGTACTTATAATAAACTTTCTTATATGTGAAACTGTGCAGAAGAAATGCAATGCTAAAGCTGATAAAAAGCTAATTTCATTTTACTAACAGACATACAACATGACAAAAACTGAAAGAGAGATAACAAAGTTTTCATTCAATTTCTAGGGGAAAGAAACGCAGTAAAACTGGTGTATAAAATAACGAGTTATGGAAATGTTCATATTATAACTCTTCTACGAAGTTTAACGAAGACTTAGAAAATTATTAACTTGGACTTTCAAGTACGGTACTTTAATTGGGGTTAGGTATCGAGTTACACAAAGTAAACAATTGTTTACTACTGTAGATCGATATTTCTCATACATCTGTCTTAAATAACGTTAAGTAGTTACGTTTATAGTAAAATACAGTCTACATTCCTTCACACCACACACTTCATTACCATTCCCAATATTCAAAACACAAGGTACCTTGCTGTCTTCAATATGCATATGAGTGTCGAATTTTTTCCAAGCTTGGTGAGACTCAGGGTATTTGGAAACTAAATGTTGTTGCATGAGTCTTCAGTCTTTTGACTGGTTGGTGCAGCCTTCCATGCCTCCCTGTCCCGAGCTAATCGTTTCATCTCTACATAGCTAGCACACCTTACATCCAAGGCAATCTGTTTAACATATTCTAACCTTGGTCTACCCCTACATTTTCTTCCTCAACCCTTCCTTCCATAACTAAATTTGCTATTCCCGGGTGTCTTAGGATTTGTCCAACCAACCTATATTTTCTCTTCATTATCAATCGCCAGAAACATCTCTCTTCGCCCATTCGTCTTAATACTTCTTCATTATTTTGTTACTCTATCTACCCATCATATCTCCATCATTCACCTGTAACACCACATTTCAAACGCTTCTATTTTCCTCTTTTCTGCTGGGCCAACAGTTCGAGATTCACGCCCATAGAGTGCCACACTCCAGACAAAGCTTTCAAAAATGACTTTCTAATACCTAAATCTATATTTGATGTCAAAAGATTTATTTTCTGAAGAAATACCCTCCTTGCCTGAGCCAACCCACTTTTATGTCCTCTTCGCTCCGTCCATCACTAGTTATTTTGGTTGCTGAATGCTACCGCCCTAAAATTGTGTTAGGGCGAGGTATTTACATTTTGGTTACCTGTTATGTTTCTCCCAGTAATTGGTTAGTACGTTTTATTCCTCTTCCATAGGTCTGTCAGTGTCAGTGATTAACCGCTTACAGCACACTGCTCGTCATTTTGTGACGAGCACGCGGTGTCGCAGTTATTCCATGGACGGCCTTTTATCGAGCTATAAACTCCAGTGTTTTTTAAAACATTATTCTGAAAATGTATCTAACCATCAGGCATTCATTCATCGATACGCGTAGCGATGATGCGGTGAGGATACAGTATATTTTATAGAGATTTTACTTCACATTGCAGCTGTCTTTCTTTCCCGGACATCTATTAAGAATGTTATTTATACCACAGACAACATGAACTAATGGTATTTTAAGCTGAACTAATTACACCGTCTGTGAAGTGATTAATACTTGACTTGGTCCAAACGGAACGATATGGTTTTATAGGGTGATCTGGAATTACTCCCTTCTCCCCCTCAAGCCTAAATAGCTGATAAAATCGGGGAACTTCCTTATTGTCTAAGGGACTAGCAATAGGTTGGAGAAATTCTCAACTAACCACCCACCATTGCGAATTAGTCATTACGCTCTCAGAATGAGTACAGATAAAACATACTCACGGGCTTGAATATATTCTCTAAAATATTCTAAAGACAATATAACGTAAGTTAGTAAGTTGACCGAGTAGGTGTACTCAATATTATCTCACAAATTAGCCTAAAAGTAATAAGTTATTCAACGAGGTTTTTGTCAGATTTTGTATCATAATCTCAGTTAGATTAGAAATATTAGTCTGAATGGAGTTTCCTTGGGCTTCTCTTACTTACGTTACACAACATACAGTACATGCAATTGAAATAAAAGCTAATCTTTCTTTAATTTCACTCAATACCCTTACATCACTGATGTTTAACACACCAAATACCACCCAACTTACTTTCCCCCTTGTTTTTGTAAAAGAAACGATTAGCACCGAGCTTCCCCAATATATTTTAATTGCATCTGACGCAAGTAGACCACGAGTTCGATGGTCGCAGAAGAGGGTTTCTGTTGAGGTCAACGGAGCTTATATAGTGGTAGCCATGTTATACATTATCTTATTTATTTGGTGGTATGTTTAGCAACGTAAGGAGACAAATAGCTGTTTTCCATTGTCAGCTAAACAAAAAAATACATTTGAGAAAATATTCTTACATCGCTGAAAAATGGAAGGGAAACGCAGCAAAAAAACCTCTTAGCAAAATTAAAAGCCACTTGTCTAACTTTCCCTAGCGCACAATTCCTCCCTTGTCGATGTCTTCAGATGCTCATCATTATTTTGCTTTGAATTCTTAAAGGCTGCAGGGAATAAAAAGAATAATTTTAAAATATCTACTTCAAAATATTTCTCCTTGGCCATTTATCAAAAGTCGTTCATTCCCCTCTTTTGTCCCTCGTTTCCCCATGGGTAGGATATTTCTCGTGATGCTCTACGCTGCACAAGCTGAGTGTACAGATAAACAACATAAAATGTCCAAGTCATGGCTGAGGATCATCGTCCTTGGCCGAGGCGTCAAAACTGATGCAATTCGCTTATTATTAAACGACACGTTCTTGACGAAATGCGACTGTCAGTTCACAATACAACTGTTCACATTCCAGAATAACATGAAAGAATGCAATGGAATGGAAGAGAAACTGCCGAAATGGGTAAATGAAATGAGGGAGACGCCTAGCAAGTGAAGCACGATGAGAAGGACTTCACCACGTAACAGAATTATCGGAGGAAAAATGCCCTTGTATATTCTACCTGGTGATCCGGGGTTCAAATACTGGTCTCGGAAGTAATAACTATTTTTTTTTTTTTACCGGACTCCGCTACTCTGTTGTGTTACCACACCATTATACTATAGCCTACAATACTCTATCGTCTAATACAGTATTCGCCCCTAAATTCGGAATTATTTCTTTAAGAATATTGCACTCACCATTGAATACGCTGGAGATAAAATAGCCTCAGAATGCAAGATTGAAAATGCGTCATGGGGCAATGCCGACACTCAGGAAGGAAATAATATACCTAAAATTGAGCCATGCACGGATAAACAAAACCTTATCCGTATTCGCCCGTATTCGGATTACTGATATCCGCATCCGCCCCACATCCGCACGACTTTTATCCGCATCCGCACATTTGTTATCTGAATCTACTGACACTGCAAAAATATTTTCAATTGAATAAAATATTAAAGCAACATATTTAGTTCTGAGGAGAAAATCGTTTCTTTAGGCTATGTGTGTCAAGTATTATGTTTAAAACGAATGATAGACTATACTGTACAGCAAAAATTGCAACCCTTTTCAGTTCGAAGGGTTAATTATGCTTCATAACATAATTTGAATGAGATTAGCTTAAATCATCATCTTACATTTGTCATGAAGAAAGAACATAACGGCAAAAAAGAATGATATGTCATAAACATCCGGGTCCTAGTAATGATATTCAACAAGTTCGGATTGTATTCTAAAAGCTATCCGCAAATTTACTCCAAACATTATCCACAGCTTATTCGCTCTCCGCACAGCCATGCAAACTATATCCGCATGGAGAAAAATTTTGCGGATATCCGCGGATATCCACGCAGGGCTTTACCTAGAAACACTGGTACTCGCTGGAGGCTGGGTGAGTGTCCGTTAGATGTCAGCATACAGGCCAGAGCAAGGCGGAGAGAGGGATGACGTGGCATGAAGTCACCGGGGGATGAAATTGACACGTCTGCAATAGTTGAACGAACATATCCTATAAAAATCATGTTGAAAGACTTTCTACTGAACGATGGTTGGGTTCAAAAAGGGAGAACCTCGTGATTAATTTGTATGTGGTAGATTGTTTTTCAGACCGGATTCCCTTCCTGACGCCAACCTTGTGAGAGGAGGTAATGAAAAATGAAATTAATGAAATTGGGGAAGGAGTTGGAATAAAGTGGCTGTGGCCTATTAGAAGGTACCATCCCAGCATTTGCCTACAGTTGAAAATGGGGAAACCCCCTAGGATAACCAAAGGCGGGTGGTTGCGGGGTAACCCACTTGTCTACCGAGTCCGCAGATATCATGGCTTAGTGCTGCGTTTTAACAAGTGTAGCTACTGCTATTGGTGGGACAAACATACAGTCCAATATATAGATTTAATAATACGGAGCATACTGTAGGCCTATATTTTCCTAAGATTTCGCCTGAAAGAATGATTGAAACAAATGGACGCGGACTGGACCTAAATTATAGAAATGTGTATGCTGAAAATGTTCTCAGAAAAGAGAAAGTGTTCAAGGGTTTATTTTTAATTTTAATAGGTTTTAGACTGAACATAAGTAAACAAAAAACGTCTTAAGATATAAATTTTCAGTATACTGTTCAACCTCGAGTTTAATCACGTTGGCTCATTATCTGGGTCCGTCGCCTTCAATAGGTCGATGTCAGAATTTTGGAATGCTTTCCTGAGAAAGGAAGCAGACCCAAGAATAGAGCTCCAGCAAGCATTTGATACATGCTATCCTGGTGCAGTGACAATAGGTTTTAAACTGAACATAAGTAAACAATGAAAAGTCTTAAGATAAATTTAAATATTTAAATTTCGCGTCGCCGCCATGTTATATTTGTCCTCACCAGGTTATTGAAAGTCCCATTGGTAACTTACAGTATGTTCATAGCCGATATCAACATACAAAATTTCAGTTAGTTTGCTGTCATAGATTAGTAGATATTGAGAACCGTCTAAATATGTCGGATGGTCTGCATAAATTCCTGCTTTTTAGCCTATTTTCATTTATGAAAAAAATAGGCTTATGACCTTTTGTCCGTGTGTGTGTCTGTGTGCGTATGTGTGTGTCACCCCCTAATAAAATCTAAACGGCTGGAGCGACTTGAATGAAACTCGGTAAGGTTATAGTACTATTTTGTCCGACTCCGACCGTGTCCTTCAAATTGCATTATGTTTTACCAATCCATCATGGCGGCTGTGCGAAATATTTCACCGACATTCTATATCTCCGAAACTATTACCGATATCACCCTGAAATTTTGGACGGTGATAAACAACACTACTTGAAATGCATCTATGTGACTTTGAAAAAATCTGTTAAGAACAAAACAAACATGGCGGCGAAGTAATTTGAAACATTTGAAGAGACTTTTCTCGCGTTTTAATCAAACATGGTGCAGCAAATGTCTATAGCCTACACATTGTAATACACAGACATCTAATTTAGTTCAATTGTTTACATAACCTCAAGAAGGTGGCTGTGCGAAATTTTAATTTTTTTTTTATTTCTTGTGTCATAATCATGCAATCAAAGTCAACGTTTGAATAACGAACCTACGCAATAATCGTGATCTAATAGCACATAACTCTATGGCCTACATATATAAAAAACCAACATGCCGACCATCCGAAATATTTAGACGGTTCTCAATATCTACTAATCTATGACAGCAATCTAACTGAAATTTTGTATGTTGATATAGGGGCCAATAACCTAGATGTTAGGCCCCTTAAAACAACAATTATCATCATCATCATGTATGTTGATAAAGACTATGAACATAAGTTCACCTATGGGACTTTCAATAGCTTGGTGAGCACAAATATAACATGGCGGCGACGCGAAACTTAACTATTTAAATGAACGTTTCTCGCGATGTAACCATCCGAGCGCAGTGAAATATGGTACAGCAAATGCTTATACACATTGCAATCCAGTGACATCTAATTTGTTTCAATTGTTTTCATGACCTCAAGATGGCGGCTGTGCAAAATTTTAAAATTTCGTTTTTATTTCTTGTGTCCAAGTTATGCGAATGAAGTTTGAATAATAAACTTACGCAATAATCTTCATCTAATAGTGCATAACTCTATGGCCTACATATATAAAAATCCAACATGGCGACCATCCGAAATATTTAGACGGTTCTCAATATCTACGAATCTATTAGGCCTACAACAATCAAACTGAAATTTTGTAAATTGACAGAAGAAATTAACTTAAGTAGGATATATGAAAATAGGCTATTTAGTTCTTCACGGAACTACTTGTTGAATATTGCAATCAGCTACATAAAACATTTCACAGAGCGAACCCTACGAGATGACCTTAATGACTCCAGGTGGAGTGGAAGAGATGTTTAACTTGGCGAGAATATTAGTAACGCTGATAACACTTAGTATTTTAAAATTTTCTTCTTTGTGAAAAATCCAATAGGAAATAACGTTTTCGTGCTTCAATGGCAGGGACACCAAGTCGATAACATCACGCTATTGTTCTATCCAACCGACCACTTGCTCTGCAGATTCACCTGCGCGCCGTTTTTGCCGTGATGCCACTCTTGTCCGGGTAAGGGAATGTATAAAAATCTACGAAGCTAGCACAGATGGGCGTTTACCGTGACCGGAAGTTGCATAACTAGCTTTTAGAGGTGGAGTAGAAGGAGGAGTTGGTAGGGAGGGGAAGTAGGTCTCTTAGCTATCCAGCCACCCACTTACCAATTCACAAACCCACCTACCCACCACCTGTCGTCCCATCTACCTAACCATTACAAATGTCCAGTATTTAATCGAACTCAAGAAATAATTTGCACTGCCTCATTTTTCCCGCGTCCAAAGCAGTAAGGAAATGACTTCCGGTTACTACAAGACTTCATTATGATTTTTTATGATAGGCCTACTATATGAAAAATGTCTTTTGATATTTCCCCTCTGAAAGGGCTGAAGAAAGACGTTCGGTCCCATTTCTTTAGGTTTAGTACATTGGTTAACTCGTTAAAATGATAGTCATATAAAAGAAGGAGAGACATTATACCAAGCAGAGGGAGAGAACCGAAGGCAAGAGAAATAAGGAAAGAATAAAAAAAGAATATAATTTAAAACGTTCCAATATCAAAGGAATGTATTCCTACCCCTTTCTCATTCTTTCTTTTCCCGTTATAAGCAGTTCTTCTCCCTTCCCTTCAACTTCTGATGAACTTTGATACTTTCCTCCACACTTTCTTTCCTGTAAGTTCTTAGTTTTAATACTTTAATATTGGATCTTCCGATCCGCCACTTCGTCATAAATACCGGCTTGCATCACTCGTTCGTAATTAAGGTGAGCTGCGCGGCTAGATGCAGAGAACCTATATTTATGGTCCGTATATTTGTGAACAAAGCCGTAGCTTAATTCTGAGACAACATGGTGCTAGGATTCTTGTGACTTATTGTGAGTTAAGTCACCACCTGCATAGTTATCTTGGATTCGATTCGAGGCTCGGGTTCGATTCCCGGCTCTGCCAAGAGATTTAATTCTTGTCTGAGGGCTGGAACGGGGTTTACTCAGCCTTGTGAGACAAAACTGAAAAGAGGTGAGTAAGATTCCTACCTCAGCCATCCTGAAAGTGAGTTCCCGTGGTTTCCCACTTCTACTCCAGGCAAATGTCGGGACGGTACCTAACATAACGTCACGGCCACTTCCTACCCAAATCCTAACCTAAATTAATTACAAATACACTCATTAGTTCAAACGTCACAGTGACACAGGTTATCAGAGAAATTCAACACACACCCAAGTACACGGGGGTAGATGACCATGATGTCACAAACCCCCTAAAGAATCATCAACAACAACAACAACAACAACATATCTTGGATTTTAATCAAGACATTATAAATGACAAATTAAACATTCAGTCCATAAGACTAGAGGTGTCTTTTTCCAACGTAGCTTCAAGGAAATCATATGCGTATATAACTATACAAATTGAACTAGCATTATGTTAGATAAGATCAAAGCCGGGTGCCATTTACGTCAGTGCGTTTCGAAATTGGAACCTATTTAGCTCGCTACTTTAAATAATAAGGAATATGCTGAATCTCCTTGTAGCCTAGATATAGACCTAAGATAAAGGCTAGTAGTGCCAGCAACCATAGACGTTTTCCTTCAAAAATATAAAGAGAGAAAGAGAAAATAGAAATAGAGTAGCTATGCTACTAAGATTCTCTAGTTAACTTTAATGATAGCTTTGATCCATTTTTCAGTGTCTTATTAACAATTGATATTCAGTCGGTCAACACCAAACATTTCCAATAAGGGTACTGGAATATGTGAAAAAAAATGACATGAAATAAATTTCATGACATGTAACTAGTTCAAATAGGAGTGTTTGTGGGAAACGCTATAAGTGCCAAATGGTTTTTTTTTCATGAAATGAAAAAAAAAACACGTCTGAAATGTTATGTGATGTTTAGTTGCCTATAATAATGGTTATATTGGATCATTCACACAAATATAACTAGTACTGAAAAGGAAATCTCTCAAAATATCAAGTAACTTACTAGAAAGAAAAACTTTCAAGTGTTTTGGAATTTCATTCCACCTATTTGTTGAACTCAATTGCCTTACTCACAACGAATGTTTCTGTAAAACATGTGGTATTTCTGATCCATGAATGGAAGCATCGACAAACGATCTTCCTTTTTGCGGTACTCCTTTGAGGCGATGGATTTAACTGAGGAAGATTCTCCAGATGTATCACACTTTGCATTGTATAACCTTTCCTGAAGATTGAATAAGCGTTCCATTCTTCAATTTCGCTGAAGGTTTTCTTGACAAGAATATTGTTGGAATTACTCACTCTAATTGAAGAGAGTTGAGTTAGTTGGAATTTGGATGCATTGATGTACACATCTGCTAGTGCACCCATATCAAAACTGTCTGCTCCTAGCATGTTAAAGACTATGAAGGGGGTTTTCAATCTGGCTGACCTGAGCATTTCCTGAACTTCTTCAGGAACCATAAGTTTGCACTTCCTTTCCCGTTTTTCGATTATACTGAAATCCCTATCACTAAGCATATAACTGTGGCCTGTAACTAGGAACTTAATATCTATAGTCTAAAAATATCCTTTAGCAACGAGGAAAATAGCAGCCATCAGTACCATTCTATTTTGGGCTACGCAGTTATCACACCACACTTCCAGCTCTCTTTTTTCTGTGGTTCCAGATTTCAAAACTTTCAAGAAACAGGAAGCAACGTCATTGCCACCGCCCTCATGCCACATACACATAAAACTTTTACCAAATAAGTTATAATTTGACAACTGCCTTGAATAAAACATATTGCTGTGTGTGAGGGTGGGGCAGAATATAACCTGTTGTAGATCCATTGATGTGGAACATACATCACTCAAAGGAGGCTGTGACTCGTTTATAGACTTATGTAAGAAACCAAGAGCCTTGTGGGTTTCCTTTTGGTGCAGACTTAGTTGTGTTCAGAAGCCGAACTGATCAGTGGTATTTTCACTTGCCTTCATTTTACACTGAAGCTGGTCACAAGCTCAGCATGTGTCTGTTTTAGGCAATTCAAAATGTAGTTTTGGAAAACATTTTCGAAACACACGCTGATGAAATCTAAATCCTACTTTTGAGTTAGGATACTTAACTTTGAAAGCATTATCCATACGTAGACATTTTAGGTCACTACTTAGATATTGCCTACTACTCTTACTTTGTCCATAATGATTTTCTTGGCACGAAAATGGCTATGTGTTCCCTCACAATATTCCAATCTTCATCTGTATATTTTATTTTGTGCTTATGTGATGAAGGATGTTTCCCCCGGCCATCGGAATATGCGACACGACCTTTCTCTTTGTGCTCATTCATCATCATCATCATATTATTATTATTAATATCATTATTATTGTGTTTCATGTGTAATGCTATACGCTAAATAGATGAAACGATTATCGGATAATGCACGTGTATTGTATTTGGTCCACAAACTGTACATAAGCTTGAAATATGCAAAACATTTTTTGACCAGTGTATAAGTTCACTTATATCCAAGTAAAGATTTGAGGCTAGCAAACAACAAAAATATAAACATAGGCTATTTAAGTGCCATTGAATGTCTTCGGTTACAGGAAACACTAATTGGTTCGTTTTGTTTTCATCTCGTATGCCAAGTTCTCGCAATTGGACGTACAGTAACCTCCCAAATTCAGATGTATTAAAATGGATCACTTTTTGTTTTTACGGATTCAAGTACAAACATGTTGATTCATAAAATCATGTTGAATTTAAAAAAAAAGCCTTTCATAACATTTGTTAGCCTACATAGTACTCCGGGGAATCATGAAATGAAACTTTATTCATGAAGAAAATAAATGCCTGGAATTTGAACAAAGGATGTCACGATTGATGGGCTTCAACTTGATTGGTGTAGGCCAGTTTTTGACCGTTTGCACAGAGAATCTAGCAAGACAACACAGAAGACATGGCGTCCAAGTTTCTTCTCCAGAAATACTGCAACTCGTTATCTTGAAGGTATCTTTCAATGCGGAATTAGCTAGCACAATACTTACATTATATGTTCATTCTTTTGATGTTAACTCCTAGGGCCTCCATAGCCTGTATGGAGTTGGCTTTGCTTTGCTTTTGCATATATAAGTACATTTTAAAAAAATCGTTAATATATGTGCTATTAAAGGTGATTTAATAACACTGTGAATTTCGATAATCAGCTCTTCCTACTCTCAATATTTTACAAAATAAATAAATGCATAGTTAGTGATGGCAGTTTAACAAAGCTCACATAACAAATGCCATAATTTGGGGTGATTGTATTAAAGCTTCCTGACGTAGGCTATCCGGGTGTTATTTTAAATGTCGGATAGGATGTGTATCATTTGTTTCTTAGGTAAATACAGTAAACTTTAGGAACTTCGGACTAACTATTTAGCATTTTAAGTTCAAAGTCAGCATTTTATTGCATTATTAATGATACACACATCAAAAAAAGTTTTGCATCACCTCGGTTCCCAGATCTCCGGCATATAGACGTTGACTGTGTATATTGTATCCAAGATACAGTCCCTTTGACTGTTCATAGATGTCACTAAAACTGCTCAAAGATGTAAACAACCATGCATGAGCAGGGCCTATTAGACGGAGGGGGTACGACAGCCGATCAGTTCCAGTCATTCCACCAGGACGAAGGTACGCTGCTCATGTTGTCTGTAGTTCTACCATGCCTAGAAGGTCAATACCGCAGTTCGATCGCGTCCGCATTGTTACTTTGTGTCAAGAAGGGCTCTCAACAAGGGAAGTTTCCAGGCGTCTCAGAGTGAACCAAAGCGATGTTGTTCGGACATGGAGGAGGTACAGAGATACAGGAACTGTCGATGACAGGCCTCGCTCAGGCCGCCCAAGGGCTACTACTGTAGTGGATGACCGCTACTTACGGATTGCCGCTCGGAGGAACCCTGACAGCAATGCCACCATGTTGAATAATGCGTTTCGTTCAGCCACAGGACGTCGTGTTTCAACTCAAACTGTGCGCAATAGGCTGCATGATGCGCAACTTCACTCCCGACGTCCATGGCGAGGTCCAGCTTTGCAACCCCGACACCATGCAGCGCGGTACAGATGGGCCCAACAACATGCTGAATGGACCCCACGGAATTGGCATCACGTTCTCTTCACCGATGAGTGTCGCATATGCCTTCAACCAGACAATCGTCGGAGACGTGTTTGGAGGCACCCTGGTCAGGCTGAACGTCTTAGACACACTGTCCAGCGAGTGCAGCAAGGTGGTGGTTCCCTGATGTTTTGGGGTGGCATTATGTGGGGCCGACGTACGCCACTGGTGGTCATGGAAGGCTCCGAAACGGCTTTACGATACCTGAATGACATCCTCCGACCCATAGTGCAACCATATCGGCAGAATATTGGAGAGACATTTGTCTTCATGGACGACAATTCTCGACCTCATCGTGCACATCTTGTGAATGCGTTCCTTCAAGATAACGACATCGCTCGACTACAGTGGCCAGCATGTTCGCCAGACATGAACCCTATCGAACATGCCTGGGATATGTTGAAAAGGGCTGTTTATGGACGTCTTGACCCACCAACCACTCTGAGAGATTTACGCCGAATTGTCGTTGAGGAGTGGGACAATTTGGACCAACAGTGTCTTGATGAACTTGTGGATAGTATGCCACGGCGAATACAGGCATGCATCAATGCAAGAGGACGTGCTACTGGGTATTAGAGGTAGTGGTGTGTACTGCAATCTGGACCACAAATGCTGAAAGTCTAGCTGTATGATGGTACAACATGCAATGTGTGGGTCTCATGAGCAATAAAACGAGCTGAAATGTTGTTTGTGTTGATCTCTATTCCCTTTGTATTTAACGGTTCCGGAACTCTTGGAACCGAGGTGATGCAAAACTTTTTTTGATGTGTGTATTTAGTGTTTTGTGGAGATGGAAAATCGGCGTGTCTACTAATGAATTTTCTAGCTTACCATTTTCTTGAAAATAAGTTAAGCTACTTATAAAATTTCAGATAAATTATTTAAAAGAATGCGTCAATATAAGTCTGTTAACTAATCTAGGCCTGCGAGTAATAACATTCAGCTTTGAAAGCGCATTTTTCGTGTCAGGGCAGTGAAATATACGTTATCATATCAGAGTTCGACATTGTGAAAACAGTAATAAAACTTAATATGGTGATTAATATTAAGAAATCAAAAATCTAATTCATGAATTTGATCTAATTAAATATTAAAGTAGTACTTTCGCGCTCGCTACTCCCAAGTAAAACAAATCACTGACCTATTCGATATTACGTAATACACTTTAATTCCGTTTTTAAGTAGCACTAATTGAGAAGCCAACATGAAATAGATCTGCAATTTATTATTATTTTCAGTCTAGCACTTAAGTACAACCTCAACTCACCGGACGAAACTAAACTAGAGGCAATGCGGGGTAACAAAGTTCAGATTATTTTGAAGAAAAAAAAAAGAGAGAAGAAAAAAGCCATTACCATTTAATATGCAGGAATAAAATCCTAAGCACTTCAAACTTTGAAATCCGATATGTAGGCCTAATCAATAAAAATCGAATGCTCAAAAAATTTGAGTTAGCTTTAACATTCTACAAAGCACGGTTTTTAAATATCATAATAATAATAATAATAATAATAATGCTATTGGTTTTACACCCCATTTAACTACTGTGGGTTTTCGAGACGCCCGGATACTAGAATTTTGCTGCCAAGTAAATCTATTGGCACAGTTCCTTCGTATTAAAGCACCCTCAAATGCTAACTGACTGCGCCAGGATTCGATCAAGCAATCTTTGGGTACAGCAGCGAAACGTTCTAAAATATTCTTTGGAATGAAGAGTATTTAAATAAATTGTTATTAATAATCTTAGGCTAAACCCTTAAAGAGTTTCGATAAAAAATGTCAATTTAATTTAAAATATTTGGTAAAGTTTTAACTGTGTTTGCCGTTTACGGGCAGTGTTGTCACGCAGACATTTATGATGATGATGATGATAATAGTTGTTTTAAGGGGCCTAACATTGAGCTTATCGGCCCATGCAGATATTTAAAAACTACTGTACAACACTCTCACAGTCTGACAAATAGTGTAGTCTTTGCTACTGAATATTTATTGTTTTTTCATTTAGAGACATGCCCAGCACCGTGTACTTGGGTGAGTGTGGATCTAATCATCTGTTCAAACTAACTTGTGCACTTGTAATATTGATCTGGAATTAAGTAGGAGGCGACGTAACAACAAGTTAGGCACTATTTATCATAAATAAAAGCGTGAAACTAACGAAAAGCACTCCTAGGATGGGTGGTGTGGGAATCCAACTAACCTCTACTCAGTTCTGCCTCACGAGACTGAGTGACACCGTTCCAGACCCAGACCAGAATTAAATATATATTTGCGGAACCGAAAATTGAAACCGGACATCAGGAGTGACAGTCAAAAATGCTAGCCACTACAGCACGAGGGGGTATGTTGCTAATTCAGCGTATTAATTGACAGTCACAAGCACAATGACTGCCTGGTGCAATTTTTTAAATGTGAATGTTTGCCTACTATCACACAACAATGTATTTATAAAAGCTCATCTTGACTTCACAAGACACTGGGGGAGCATGTCTCTAAAAATAAACATTTGAATTGAATTCTAATTCATTAAGAGAAATTATTTCAAAAATAAAATCCTCATAAATTGCACAGACAAGCTAGAAACGAGTAAAATCTCAAAATGATATTATTAATAAAAATAATAATCAATCATCATAGCTTCATAAAAAGCTAAAAATGAGCATGAAACTGCACAAAAATTTAAATGATGCCAGAAAATTCTAAAATGGCCTTAATAAAATATAAAGAAATGACCTATCTCCTTAGAAACATCACATTGCAAAAATACACCCTATCAAATGTGTTCAAAAGTAATCCATCTGCTGGACTACCTCATGCTGTGGCTATCGTCTCACAGGCTTGGGTTCGATTCCTGGCTCCGCCAAATAAAAATTAAAATCTGGTCTGAGGTCTGGAACAGGCTGCACTCAGGTCGTGAGGGAAAACTGAGAAGAGGTAGATTCGATTCCCACCTCAGCCATTCTATAAGTGGGTTTTCCGTGGTCTCCCATTTCTACTCCAGGCAAATACCGAGGGATGGTTCCTAACTTAAGGCCACGGCCACTACCATCCCAATCCTCGCCAAAATTACAAATACACACACACTCATACAGTCACTACAATAGTATAGGTTACCAAACAAATTCAACACACACCCAAGTACACGGGCTTGAAATGTCCACGATGTCTAAGCCCCTAAAAAAGTCAGAAAGATGTCATGAAAGAAAGAGAGTTAGTTACCTGTTGGGGTTGCAGCGGGGTTGCGATACGGTGGTGGGAGAACGCATGGTGGTTCTCCAGTGAGTATCGCAGGAAGTCAGTAGATGGCGGAGCGATCGGTGCGAGTGAGGGTCGCCACATAACCTCACCACTCACTGCAGCTGCAGCCGCGTACATGTTTACACTGAACAATGACTGTGACGCCCTGTTCTTCTCAAGCCGCGGCTCTTATCGCAAATGAAAATTATTACTACTTTTTTCCAACATTTATTCTCAAGTCTTATTTAATTTCGATTCTATTTTGTTATTTTATGCGCAATAAACCGACAAAAAAGAGCACTGCTATAAAACTGACTTCTTCCTATTGGTCATTTCTTATTTATATCCTCCTTATTTCAGACACAACTTCATATGCATATTAATTTCTTCAAAGCTATGACGCAACTTTATTTTCGAAGGCGCAATTTGAGGTACCGGTATCTCATCAAAGGCTTGATTCCGCATCAATGACACAATGTCAGCAAGTCGGTTTAATTACCATGCACGTTGAAACCTTATGCTTGGAGTTAGTAAAATCATACTATGTCAGAACGTCTGAATAGCTTTTTACAGAATGCTAAAGGTCCGCTACTACTGTATACTTATGCTGTCCGTCCTGTCAAATGGCTCGTAGTATTAAGGGTGTTTACAGTTACCCATGTAGTAATGATCCCACTGAATGAACTGCTCACAAGTTAAAGCACACACTAAGCAATGCTCTTCCTAGTTTTTCTACTTTATACAAAAATGCTGACTGACTAGATAAAGAAGTCATATATATACATAGAGAAAGGATTATAGGTCATTTGCTGTTAGTGTTTATCTAACGCGAACAAGTGCATAAGCACCATTTGGTCGCAGTAGCATCTAGCAACTGACTCTCCCTGCCACTTCAAATAATTATATTTTGTGCGATTATCATTACTCTCATATACTTTCTTAACTAAAACATCCCTTCGGTAAATAGAAAAGGAAGCGTGTAGGTTTACTTGACCGTTGATCTCGCGATCATAAGCCACGGAACCTCCTTTTTACGTGGAATCCTAACCACAGAACGTGGCATTTCACTTCGAAAATCTCACATGAGTTGACCGGGAATCGAACCCGGTCTGCCTTGGTGAGAGGCAAACAGCTGGACCTCTGCGGCACCATGCCCCCTCCAGCAAATAGAAAATAGGCCAAAGTTATTTTAATGAAAGAGGAAGAAATCATTTATCACAAAATGTATTGCCAATCGTAGACTAAATGCGTAGTCTAATAGTGACTGAGAAAATAATAGGCTACAATACAGTGATTTACTTCAATATGAATTAAATTATATTGCATTTATTTTATTTTCATTTGTATTTATTTATTTATTTATTTATTTATTTATTTATAGCATTTCCAAAGGATATAACCATATTATAAAAACACAAATCAGCCCTATAGGGGATGTCTCATAAGTAATGTCGTTATTTAAAAACCATTTTATTTGGAAAGTTTTCTGACAAGAAATGAAACTATTCTTCAAAGTGGAGACACTCAGATTCTACGGTCATGAGCCACCTTTCAGTGAGGTTCTTATCCCGGGACGATACCAGTCTCTGGGTTTTGATGCGAAGAATTCGGCGAGACCCACTTCCACAGCTTCAATGTTTTCGAAACTTCTTCCACGCAAGAAATGGGCCATGGATCGAAAAAAGATGGTAATCTGAAGGCTCAAGATCAAGCCTGTATGCTGGATGTGGTAGCAGTTTGACCCCTACCAATATATTGCTAAATTAATTGAAATGATGGATATAATATATATAATTCAAATTATTTTGATAATTTTTCTATCTTTTTGACTGGAAATCAAATGTGCAGTATGAAGTCTCGCATTGTCCTGCTGCAAGAGAACTCTATTTCCGTTAACTTGTTCCAGTTGTTGAGAATCGGCTAGTTGACGTGGACTGAGCCACTGTTTCGGAGCATCAGCGTTGCGGTAATCGACCCATTTTTCATTACATGTGACAATTCTCCTGGTAAATCTATCATCCATGGCGTTACCGATAAGCTGACGACAAATATCCACTCGACGTTGAGTCTGTTCAGGGGTCAATTCACGAGGTACAAATCTACAGCTGCTGTTTGATTTTCCAAGTTTCTTAATCTGGCGATGTATGGTATCTTTTGATGATACATTCTCGCAATGTATGCAATTCTAGTCATGGCCTCCTGTAAATTGTATTGGCGAACCAAAGAAAGCCAATTCTATCTTATAAGACTCCAAACTTAAGAAACGGCATTACTTATGAGACAACCTAATAATTCAGTCTTAAAAATTGCGCTCAAATTGCAACAATAATAATTATAGTAATAATAATAATAATAACATGGTTGAGGGTAATTCTAGTTGTACAAAGTTATTCCTGTGTTACACAGTCATTTCTAGGGAGAATGTGATAGGACTAATTGATTTTGTGCAGAAGGATGCCAATATGCTGTATTTGTGACGTTTCTGGGCCAGTTTCAATGTTCGAAAATCAAGTGCCTAAATAAAGGACAAATATATGATTAGATCACGTTTTATGAAAGAAGAGCCTATTTTGAGTAAAATTATTATGTTGTTCATTACTAGCATATTTCTTTAAATAGCAGAGTAGGCTATATTGTCGTTATACGTTCAAATGATATCATAGAGGAGGTACTTTCAAAACTATAAGTTCATTTTATGAATACAATGACTAATATTGTTGTTGTTAATTTATTTTAGGGGTTCGGGACATCTTGGTCATCAGACCTATGTACTTAGCCGTGTGTTGACCTTGTCTGATAACCTGTATCTCTAAGCTGACTGTAGTAGTGTGTGTAATTGTCCCGGGACATGAAATACAGTAAGGTACGATCCGAGCATTTGCCTGGAGAGAGTGTGGTAAAATCTGGGGAAGAAAACACTCTCAGGACAGCCCCTGTCAGCCCTGGGATTCGAACCCCTGATATCTAGACTTGCTGCAACTCCCCTTGTGATCGTGGTACGCGATTTAACTTGTATGACTACGCCGCAGGGAATGATTAATATTTTTATGGTTTCAAGTGTTCTGACAAATTCAATCAAAGGTGTTTACCTCTGTAACTTGGATTTTCGTTGTAGGCTATATTTTGGATTATATTTCGCATTGTTTGATATTTACTGTGTAATACCGTTCATTTCCTTCCTCTGATTTTACGCAACTCCTGATACATGAACCATTGATGAGACTCAACATTGTTTCCGGCACACGGTGAAATATATCGGTTATAAACTGCAGTTTTGTTTATCTCAGAAATTTGGCTGGTAAGAAGATTAGATCTGGAAATATTCAACAAAGTGGGGAATAATTACCAAACACATAACTTAGGATGCAATAAATTAGTTATTGTTGCTTTAAGCGAAGGAACAACGGGGTCATCTGCCCCTGTAATAAATCAGTCTAATTTTTTTTCCTTTGGGCATCTTCAAGTTCAATTTGTGCTATTACAATTACAAATAGATTCTTTATTGTCTATCAATGGCAAAACTACTGCGACATTTTCTTGCAACTAAAATATGATTTTGATTGAACCTACGATAGTCTCGAATCAACGAATATGATGCATACTTTATACGTACCACCATTTTATTACATCCTTGCTACTTTTCTATTATTGAATATTTTGCCTACAGATATAATTTCTGTGTAGTAATATCATCTGTGCGAGAAAAATGATCATTTTATCATATATTATTACAATACCACTAATATAAATAAATCATCACGTGCTAAAAATATTAAGTATAAGAAGGCTATATGATAATTATAATTACTATAACAACATACACAATAATAGATATCAGAGGGCACATATAAAAAGAAAATATGCTGTGACAGGGGCCGGGCCCTCAGCACCCCAACCCACTCCAAATCAAAGCCAGGCTAGAGAGCAGTCAGACGTGAAACTACCCCTCAGTGTAGCCGTGCGCGTCAAATGGCTCACCATGACCGCGATGATGGGGAGCTGCGGCAAGGTCGAAAATTGGAAGTTCGAATCCCGGCGTTGACATCAGCTATCCTGAGAATGAGTTTTCTCTGTTTTTTCCACACTCCCTTCTGGCAAATCCCGGGTTGAACACATATTTCAGTCCCGGGGCACCTACCCCACTCTCTACCCTAATAATTACAGTTACACAAACTAGTATAGTCATCACAGAAACACAGGTTATCAGATAAACTGAACACACTCCCAAGTACACATGGCTGATGATCAAGATGTCTCAAGTCCCTCAAACCAATTAACAATATTAACAACTAAGATGAAACCTAACTCTGAGTCAATGTGCAGCGCGTGAGACTTGGTTCACTCTTGTTCTGAGTAGCTCTCTCGCTTTAAATGATAAGAAATCAGTAATATTCACCCATTTTTAAATTTTTAGCTGGACGCCATCTTTGTACAGTATAAGGAAGTCAAAGTCGTTGTATGTCGTAATATACACTCTCGTAATGCAGTATCTAGGGCAATTAAATATTTCAAGATCACTGGTGCAATGAGCATGCTGTGGGCTCGGCATTTGTGTTATAACTAGTCTTTGTGTTTTCATTATTAATTATAGATGCAACATTTGTTCAATACTCGTCAATTGATGCTTTAAGACCTCTATACGTGGATTTTAACTGTTTTGAATTTCGATAAAACGCAAAATTGGCTCAAAATGGGAAATAATTGGTTTTTTTTTTAATAAACGTTATGTTGGTTTGAAAACTAAGGATTTCTTTTAATACCTTATTGCTTCAAAAAATGAATAAAATGGAAGACAGGAAGAAAGTGATAAAGGAAAGGAAAGTGTAACAAAATATCTGTTCTTCAGTTAAAATGGCTCTGGGGTTAGAATTTTTCGATGGAAGACATCTCTTTTTCATCTTAAGACCAACATTCTAAATTTTAATTACTAAAATCAATTTTTGTACATTTAAGTACGTTGGCAATTTCTATAATTCTGTGTATTTTGTAAATTCTTCATTTACATTTTTATTCCATTTAATGTAGCACATATGGAAATTTTCGGTGTTACAAATCGCTAGAATTATCAATTAAAAGCTATATTTTCCATTTTAAGTTGTATAAATTACATACTAGAATTATAACATGTGTTATTATCCTGACTCTGTAATTGTAATTAGGCGTAGGACTGGCGTAGATATCCGGGGAATTGAAATAATTTACTATTCTGGAATTTTCCTGGATTGAGTGTGTCAAATCTCTCTCAGGAATTAATATTAAGCAAACAAAACTAATTCATAAATTTGATCTATTTAAATATTAAAGTAGTATTTTCGCACTTGCTACTCACAAGTAAAACGAACAGTGACCTATTCTGTGAGAATTTCTATATTACGAAATACATTTTAATAAATAAAATCCCGAGCAATACCGAGATATGAACCTGGGATTTCCGAATGCTCAGATACCCAGTTTGTTGTTTCAACTACTGCCACTTTTTGAGACGCCCAGATGCCAAATTTTGCTCCGAAGTAAATCCTCTAAATCCTTCGTTTTTAGGCATCCTCAAATGCTAACTGACTGCGCCAGGATTCGATCCAGCAACCTTTGGGTACAGCAGGCGAAACGTTGTCAAATATTCTTTGGAAAGCAGGGAGTTTAAATAAATAAATTAATCAACTTAGTCTAAACCTTTAAAGCGTTTCGATACAAACATAATATTTTTTATTTTAAATATTTCATAAAGGTTTAAAATGTGTTTTTCATTTAGGGCAGTGTGATCACTCAGACATTTATGATGATGTTATGTTGATATACGGGGCCTAACATCGAGGTTATCATCCCCATGCAGACATTTAACAACTACTGTACAACACTCTCACAGTCTGACAAATAGTGTACTGTAGTCTAGTCTTTGCTACTCAATGTTTATTATTGTTACATGTAGGGACTTGCCCAGCACCGTGTACTTGGGTGAGAGTGGAATCGAATCAGCTGCTCATACTAACGTGTGCACTTGTAATATTGGTCTGGAATTAAGTAGGAGGTGGCGTAACAACACGGAAAACCATTTCCAAGATGGTTGAAGTGGGAATTGAACCCTCTTCTTCTCAGTTTTTCTCACGAGGCTGAGTGTACCCCGTTGCATCTCTCAAACCAAATCGAACCCTGACCTCCGGGACGACATCCAAGATTGCTTGCCGCCACCACGAGGTGGTTTTTCTTTAAATTATATGAAGACCCCGTACACCTAACTCATTTAATGTAAGTATTGCCGTTCCTGTGTGGTTGGGGATGAGATGAGATGAGTCTATATGTGGCGAATTGTTTTCACGTCCAGATACCCTTCTTGACGCCAAACTAATCACAAACTAATGAGAGATGTATTGAGTGAAGATGAATGAAACTGGGCATGGAGATGGAAGAAAGTGGCTGTGACCTACTAGAAGGATCCATCCAAGAATTTGCCTGGAGTTGCAAATAGGAAACCACGGAAAATCATTTCTAGGACGGCGGAACCCACTCGTCTTCCAAGTTTGGAGATAGACTTTGGACGTTACGACACTGACCTTCCCGGCCACTTACAGTTCGAAAGCATCCCATATCCAAATAAGATAATTTGAAAATTTCCTTTCTGATCTGGTCAGTCTGGGCGATGGAGACATTGTAAAACCAAGATTGCTGGTTGAATTTGGACCCGTATCGATGACAGACAGGTGTAGTTCATAGCCAGTGTGTGAGCTCTAAAATCGTGTGATAGGCCTACGTTTGATGCTAGTCCGAGTCCATCCTTGGATAGCCTACGGGTGTTTCTGTGGCCTTTGAATCTTTATCTAAATTTACCATTCAATTCATCACCATGAATCACGACAAGGAAGATCTTCAGAATAAATTAGTTACCATAAATAACAAAAAATAACCCCTCACTCATCAACATAACAAATGAAAATTGTGGCTGGCAGTTAAAAGGACCGAAGGAAATCTATGTTTTAAAGTGTTTACATGTGAGTGTCTTGTTTTATTCGATTTACCGGCTCGCAATAAAACTGCGATACTACAGTACAATGTATTTGAAGGCTATTAGCATTCCATTCTATATTCTCTGGCCTCGACTACCAGATGCAAGTCTTTCACTATCTAGGCCAAATAATAATAGTGATGATAATAATAATAATAATAAAATCATACTAATTATAATAATAATATTTTTTAGCGTATGGCTTTTAGTGCCGGGAGTGTCCGAGGACATGTTCGGCTCGCCAGTTTTTTTTGTAGCTGCTTCGAGACGGACACCCAATGGGTGAGCTACAAGTACCGTTGGGGAGGGAAGTTGGGATGTAAGGGTGAGGAGTTGGAAGGTAGCGGCTGTGGCCTATAGCCTAGTTAGGGACCAACCCCGGCATTTGCCTGGAAGGAAGATGGGAAACCACAGAAGACCATCTTCAAGGTTGCCGGCGGGGGGATTCGAACCTCCTCGCCTCCCGGATGTGAGCGACTGCCAGCAGTCATGCCGTAACGACCACGGCTAACTCACCCGGTATAATAATAATAATAATAATAATAATAGACTAATAATAATAATCTGAGTGCCAAATGCACAAGGAAATGACGATCCCGTTAGAGCCTTCAGTCCTGACAAGGAGTTACTAAACAGTCATTCTGAGCCAGATTGTACGTGTGGTACGGTGGTCAGTTCTTTTCCTCCCTCCTCTTCCTCCTCCTACCACAGAATCCGGAATGTCCCATTTTGCATCACGAAGCTGTAAGACCCAGATTCAGACCATACCAAGACGTGTAGGCCTACATATTTAGAAGAGCCGAAAGTAAAACCCAAGAGGAGCCAGCCAACAACACTAGCTGCCACACCATCGCACTTCTGTGCGATCTACGTATCAATTTCAGCGTTCCATTTCTACTGCCATCTAAGAGAATGGTAATGGGAGATTGGAATGCTGTGGTAGGAAAAGGGAGAGAAGGGAAGATAGTAGGAGATTTCGGATTAGGTGAAAGGAATGATCGAGGAAGCAGGCTGATGGAATTCTGCACCGAACATGAGCTGGTCATAGCTAACACCTTATTCAATAACCACAATAGAAGAATATACACATGGATGAGACCAGGAGATACAGGGCGTTACCAAATCGACTTCATTATGGTCAAGCAGAGGTTTCGAAACCAGATTTTGGATTGTAAAACATATCCTGGTGCTGACATAAACTCTGACCACAATCTGGTTGTAATGAAATGCAGATTAAAGTTGAAGAAACTGAAGAAAAGTCAAAAGCCAAAAAGGTGGGCAATAGACAGACTGAAAGTAAAGGATGTAAACGAAAGATTCAAGAAGAGTATAAAGGAAGGACTAATCAAAACCCCTAAACAAACTTCAATTGCAGACGAATGGGCACTTTTGAAGAATGAAATAACACAATCCGCAGAAGAAAACATTGGTAGGAAAGAAAGAATAGGTAGAAAACCGTGGATCACTCAGGATATACTAGAATTGATGGATGAAAGGCTGAAACACAAGAATCTAAGAGATGAAAAGGGGAAAGCAGAATACAGACGTCTGAGAAATGAGGTTAACAAGAAGTGCAAGGAAGCGAAAGAAGAATGGTTGAAAGAGAAATGTGCAGGTATAGAAAATTGTCTGAAATTAGGAAGAGTAGACACAGCTTATCGAAGGATTAAGAATACTTTTGGGGAAAAGAAGACTAAGTGCTGTAATATTAGGGACACAAATGGAAATCCTCTAACAGATAGGGAAGAAAAGGTTGAGAGATGGAAAGCTTACATAGAGTGCTTGTATAAGGGAAAGGAGATCGAGAATCATGTAATGGAAAGGGAGGAGGAAATTGATGAGGATGCAAAAGGAGATTTAATATTGAGATCAGAATTTGACAGAGCATTAGAGGACTTAGGCAGGAACAAAGCACCAGGCATAGATGATATACCGATTGAGTTGCTACGCTGCATAGGAGATGAAGGTCTGATCAGGTTATTTCACTTGGTGTGTAGGATTTATGAGACAGGTGAGGTACCCCCTGATTTCAAGAAGAATGTTATCATCCCTATACCAAAGAAAGTGGGAGCTGACAGATGTGAAGATTACCGTACAATCAGCTTGATTACTCATGCTTCAAAGATCCTGTCTAGAATAATTTACAAGAGGATTGAAAGCCAGATAGAAACGGAGTTGGGTGAAGACCAGTTTGGTTTCAGGAGAAATGTAGGAACAAGGGAAGCTGTACTAAGTCTTAGGCTGATTTTGGAAGGTAGAATAAGGAAAGATAAGAGAACGTTCATGGCATTTGTAGACTTAGAAAAGGCTTTTGATAACGTTGATTGGACTAAATTGTTTGACATTTTGAAATCTATTGGAATAAAGTACAGGGATAGGAGGGTGATATACAATCTATACGGAAACCAGACAGCAGTCATTCGAGCTGAAGGGCATGAGAGAGAAGCTGGTATTCAGAAAGGTGTAAGGCAAGGCTGCAACTTATCACCCATACTTTTCAATCTTTACATTGAACAAGCAATGAAGGAAATTGGAGAAAAATTTAAAGTGGGAGAGAAGATTCAAGGAGAAATAATTTCTACTCTGAGATTTGCTGATGACATCGTCATCTTGGCCGACAAGCCTGAGGATTTGAATGAGTTTTTGAATGGTATGGATTCCGTCTTACGGAAGGAATTCATGATGAAAATTAATAAATGTAAAACAAAAATACTGGAATGCAGCCGAAATAAATCAGAAACCTCTATGGAGATCAAATTGGCCGGTGAAAAGCTGAAGGAAGTAGGAGACTTCTGTTACTTAGGAAGCAAAATAACCAGTGATGGACGAAGCAAAGAGGATATAAAAAGTAGGTTGGCTCAGGCAAGGAAAGCCTTTCTACAAAAAAGGAATCTGTTGACATCGAATATAGATTTAGGTATTAGGAAGTCATTTTTGAAAGCCTTTGTCTGGAGCGTGGGCCTCTATGGAAGTGAAACTTGGACTATTGGTGCAGCAGAAAAGAGGAGAATTGAAGCATTTGAAATGTGGTGTTACAGGAGAATGATGAAGATCAGATGGGTAGATAGGGTTACAAACGAAGAGGTATTAAGGCGAGTGGGAGAGGAGAGATGTTTCTGGCGACTGCTAATGAAGAGAAGAGATAGGTTGGTAGGACACATACTAAGACACCCAGGAATAGCAAGCTTAGTTATGGAAGGAAGGGTCGAGGATAAGAACTGTAGGGGTAGACCAAGGTTAGAATATGTTAAACAGATTGCCTCGGATGTAGGGTGTGGTAGCTATGTAGAAATGAAACGATTAGCTCAGGACAGGGAGGCATGGAGAGCTGCATCAAACCAGTCAAAAGACTGAAGACTCAAACAACAAACAACTAAGAGAAATCTGGGAGATCTATGGCTGAGGAGCAATTTGAGATGTTATTAGCATGTCGTGTTGCTATCATTAGTTATTTGAGAGACCTAGAACATCTTGGCCATCAGCCCCGTGTGCTTGGGTATGTGTTCAATTTGTCTGATGTGTAGTGTGTGTAGGGTCTAGAAATTAGGATAGCTGCCCCGGGTCGTGAAACAAGGTACCGTTCCAGTGTTTTTATTAGGGGATCTTAAAAAAACACGCTTGGCATGGTCACTTTCAGTGCCGAGATTAGAGCCTTCAATTACCGAACTCCAAACTTCCAGCTTCCCTCTGCACGACTTATCGAGCACGGCTATATTAGCATGGAAGGGTGGTGAACATGTGAACTCGACAACTAAAGGGGTGGAATGGGGGAGTGGTCTAGTTGTTTGCCTCTCACCAAGCAGGGCCGGGTACGATCCTGGTTAATAGCCTACATGTGAGTTTTTCGAAGTCACGTACAGTAGTTTGTATTCCACGTAAAACGGGTAAGAGTTACGTAAAACTATAAGCTTGCTTATTTGCTTAAATTGTACAACCCATTAACAGAGGCAATGTAAAGTACTGCGACAAACTGAGTCTCCAGGGGACGCCCCAACAAGGAAATTGTAATCCTACCAACTACAAGTACACATAAGTTACTGGTGCAGATATCACAATGACACAGGTTATCAGGCTAACCAACCGTAGTAGCTACGCGCGCTAAGGCGGAAGGCCATCGGGCCAGACTGCTCTGGTCTCGGTAGATGAGTCGAGTCTAACCACACCATCTTATAGGCCACGGCAGCACCCTTCAAACCCATTACCATGTTTCATTCTTCTTCTTCTTCTCTTCTTCATTAATTCCTCTCATGAGGATGGCTGTTAAAATCATCCACCATATCGAAATTCATCGCCTCTCATCCCCGACCTCGTAGAAGCGGAAGGGGCAGATATACACTCTTTATCGGCCAAATTTGAAACCCAACCAAGTGCATGGTACTGATGACCCTGAACATGTTTTGGCTGAAAAAAGTGGGAGGATTGGCACCACCGCTAATTAACACGTTAACCCAAGACAGCAAGTTGGTATTAAGAACTTGTGGCTGGTGGCCACGATGTCCCAATCCCCCGACCAAGAAATTTAATTCAGGTCTGAGGGCTGGAACGGGGTACACTCAGCCTCGTAAGGCAAAACTGAGAAAAAGGCGGGTTCAATTCCTATCTCAGCCATCCTGGAAGTGGGTTTCCGTGGTTTCCCACTTCTACTCCAGGCACATGCCTGGATGGTACCTAACTATTGGCCACGGCCGCTAAGTACCCAAATCCTACCTCAATTAAATATACACACACGGGTACAGGCATCACAGTGACACAGGTTATCAGACAAATTCTACGCACATCCAAATACACGGGGTTACATAACCTCGATGTCGCAAAGCCCATAAAAGAATCAACAACAACAACAACTGAGAAAAAATTGGCACCACCGCCAGCTAACACGTTGAGTGCGAGACAGCAAGCCGGTATTAAGTACCACTTTAAAGTGCTGACCTTCCTCTAGCTCGTAGATGTTAGCTCACACTTACAGCGTGTGGCATTCGCTGTCCACACGAGTTCCAACATCTCCATTCATTAAGTTTTCGGACTAATCCACACTTTGGAACTCAAAATACATAGGCCTACATTACATTTAGTTATTAGTTACGAAAGCTTCATTCTGAATTTGAGATCAGAGCTCAGTAATCATTAGGTTGAGAATTTTTATGCAACAGGTACTCCCATTATATGCAACAGAAAGTCTATTATAGATAAATGCATGCAATAAAGCAAAACATAAATGCAAACTATTAACATTTGCTGATAATGAAACTAATACTGAAGGTTTATCTTTTTGTGTTCCACACTCCGGAGTTTCTCGAATCACTAGGTTCTCTATAGCTGAGTCTACCTTTTCTCATTGGTTCTGGAATGAGATTGGAAGCTGGTTATTCTTCCTGGGGACATGCTGCGATAACGGGTATAAGTGGGCCGTTCTTTCTCGACCGGTACATATTACGTGCGCAGTGGTGTCTCCACGCACAGTGAGCCTTCATATGCACATTCAGTGGTCTCAGTGTTCTATTCGGGCTTTAAGAATAATTCTCACGCGCTTACGACCAACCACGCATGACCGGCCCATCTATACTGTGTCTGACAAAAGGCAAAATCTCTCCTACCCCTTTCCTTACTTCCCCTGTCCTGTGACGTACAATCCACCCCAAAGGTGTTATGTCGAATTGGGTACCTAGAGTAACCTATGCGTGGCGAACAATTGCAACACATCCATTTTCTACAGATAGTCGTGGCAAAAACATTCAGGAATTATATCAATGGCTAGATTTAACGTGGCTATTGGTTGATTTAGTAAATAATAATGTTATTGGTTTTGCGTCCCATTTAACTTCTGCGGCTTTTAAAGACGCCGGGGTGTCGGAATTTTGCCCCGAGTGGGATCTTTAACGTGCCAGTAAATCTACTGACACGACTCCCTCACGTTTGCACACCCTCAAATGCCAGCTGACTGCGTTAGGATTCGATCCTGCAACCTTGAAAACAGCAGGTGACAACGTTACCGCTGAGCCACGCAGCCAGCCTGCTTGATTTAGGAGCTTGCTACGTCGTAGTCATTTATCTCCGAGTGTGTGGGTGTATATTTATAGACAGGATTCGTCTGATAACCTGTGTTATGGTAATGCCTGCAGTAGTGCGGAGAAGGCGACCGTGGCCATAAGTTAGGAACCATCCTGGCATTCGCCTGGAACTGAAGTGGGAAACCACGGAAAACCACTTTTATGTTGGCACCACGAGATTGTCTGTGTACGTGAGGCTGGAGTAATTAGGAAAAGGATGAAGTCTCACCGAATAGCCTAGTTGTAAGAACGTAAGCGCAGCCAAAGCTTTTCCTACGCGACTTCATCTATTGGTGGGTTTTGCCCTGCTGATCATCCTGAATTCTGACAGCAGCCATCCTGAGTAAGGATTTTGTCGACGGTTCTCCAAGGTCAGCTACTTCTCACGCCTCTAAACTGCGGTAAACTCTTCTCTCTTGTAATTGCTCAAGGTTGTCTTGAAGACTATTATACCAAATCCGTCACGCATTTCACAATACGTGAGCTTTACTAGCAAATAGGAGTCACCGTAAGCTGGAGAGAATTGCTCATGTAGTAACCGGTACTCCTCATCTCAGGTCATCGCGGTTAGGCTATATGTACATAACGTTCATTTTATACTGGATCGATTCCCGTCGCCGGAAAAAAAAAGTCAATTCTTGTCTGAGGGTTGGAACGAGGAACAGTGAGCCACGAGAGGCAGAACTGAGAAGAGGTGTGTTCGATTCCAACCTCAGCCATCAATAGAAACGGTTTTACGTGACTTCCGACTTCTACTCCGACTAAATGCTGGGATGGCACAATAACTCAAACCGTGACCGCTTCTTTAGCAATGCTAGTCCCAGCAATAAATGCACTAGTACAGCCATCACAATGACACAGGTTATTTGAAAGATAACACACACAAGTTCATGGGGCTAAACTGACCACGATGTCGCAAGCCCTTAAATGAATCAACTTCAACATTATTATTGGCTAATTCATAACCAAATTTCAAGTTCTAAGCGTAAAATATTACACGTCTTTTAAAGGAATTACAATCCGATTTATTCAATGTAATGGGTATTGTAACCAATTGTAAACCTGAAGAGAATTACAGGGTTAGGGAATATCACCGATTACAATTGAGTACAATCATGATCACCGACTGAAAATCATTTAAATTTCGTTTACTACGGCAAGATTGAAAAATGGCTTCTAACACAACAAAGGGTGTTACTTCATTTAAGGCATCTAGATACATCTTGGTCATCAGCTCCATGTGCTTAGGTGTGTATTGAATTTGACTGGTGTTTCTGTGTAAACTGTAGAAGTACGTATGTATAACTGAACGGGACTGGGGTAGGTAGGTACCCCGGGACGAGACGATCCAACGGCCTAGTAGACTTGATCCTAAGCCCAGCAACCGGGTGCGAGACGACCATTGACAAACGCTGCTATATGACCTTGAGTTTAATTGACAGGGCACGAGAGTATTTTAAGTTCAAAACCGGTATGTTTAGTATTAAAATCCACTTTTTATAGAATGGATTATAAAGACAATATTTTGATTTCAGAACTCAAAAGTAAATATTTTCTCATTTTTTCAAATTTTAAACTTAGGCATTTACGCATTATACTGCATTCATAGTCCAGGAATGATGAACTGACTTATAGAGGAGACTTTTTGATTTCAACTCCAAGGAGAAAGAAACCAGTAGAATCGTCCAAAATTCTGATTAACCTATTTACAGAGAATATCAATAAAATTAATTTATTGTGACATTGCCTTACTTGCCATTTAAGAATTGCACCAATAATCCATCAGTTTTCTTATATACTGTATAAATATGAAGTATTCATTAATAATAATAATAATAATAATAATAGTAATAATAATAATAATAATATTATTGTATGTACAAGCCTTAATACTCCCGTTTTAAACGGGGTCGGGTATGAAATGCGATGAACGACATTAAATGAATTATAATCAAGTCATTACATTTTTGTAGGTGTTGAATTAGGGACATCTTGGACATCAGCCCCGTGTACTTGGGTGTGTGAATTTGTCTGCTCGGTGTTTCTGTGCTAACTGTTCATGATTGGGGTAGGTTCCCAAGAAAGAGATGATCCCACGGCCTATTAGAATTGATCCTACGCCCAGATACTGGAATGCCCGTCCTGATGCCAACGTCACGGCAAGAGTCATTAAGAGATGAAATGGAAGAACATGCATGAAACTGTGCAAGGAGATGGAAGGAAGCGGCTGTGGCGTATTAAAAGGTAAGGTCCTGGCATTTGCCCGAATTGAAAATGGGAAACCACGGAAAACCGTTTCAAGGACAGCCGACGGTGGGGTTCAAACCCATTTCTACCAAGTCTGCAGATAATTTGGTCCCATGGCCTAGCGCTGCGCGTTAGCGAGCATAGCTCCTTTGTTGATGATAATAATAATAATAATGTAATAATAGTTTACTTAATTTAACATGGTCAGGACGAAGTAAATTCAAATACGAAACGGCAGTACGAAATTCGTTTCCCCCAGACATGAAGTCGAATTGGCAACGCTGTATTCGTTTCCTATCCTGGCTTATTGCTTTCCCAGCACACATCCACGCTCATGCAGACATTACTCATACGAATGCAAATGCCCCGCCAACTGTCCTCCTCGCTTCACTACCACTCAGGGAACCTCTTGAGAGGATGTCTCCAGCAAGGGCGTCGCCAGGCTTGGTTGCCTCCCCCTGCCCCCAGAAATAAGCTTTTCCCACCCCCTTCTTCAGATTATTTTGGTAGTTAGGAAGGAAGGAAGTAACATTTAATTTTACGTGACCATTAATCTCGCGATCATGAGCAACGGAACCTTCTTTTTACGTGGAATCCGAATCACAGGACATGCCATTTCACTTTGAAAATCTCACATGCATTGACCAGGAATCGAACCCGGTCCACCGTGGTGGAAGGCTAACAGTTTGACCACTGCGCCACCACACCCCAAGATTATTTTGGAATTACATATATTTACCGTTATCGAAAAATGTTTTAGAGACTAGCGCAATTATTAAATATGCAATAGCAGCCGAAATACCGAAAATGAATGGCTCATCGACCCACAGCTTTCTGTTCAGTTCTTAGCTTCGTATTCCAGCGCAGAGGGTGGTCATTTTAGTGTGGTTTTCCCTCGGGTTTTCCCACAGTCTCTCCAGCCAAATACCGGGATGTTTTCGTTTTTTAAGTCTAGGGGTACCTATTTTAATCCGTAACATTTACTGTTACACGCACTACAACATTCACCATAGAGACGGAGGCCATCAGACAAATTTACCACACACTCAAGTACACAGGACTAATAATCATGAAACACAGGTTTTCTGCACAGTCCTGCACAATACTTGGGACTGTGAGTATGTATCGATGTGCACGTCTCACTCTACGTCCTCTCTGTAGTCTGTGCCATTGATGGGGCCATCCTGCACTATACCAGGGACTGTGGGTATGTATAGATATGTACGTCTCATTCTACGTCACCCGCGCCCTCTCTGTAGTCTGTAGTGACTGACCTTCAGCAAGATTCCTCAGCTGTATTTTTATTTCAGTGCTTCTTTCCCTCCGTGCTTCTTTCTTAGTCGCTGCACTTCCAGCTATGGCCTTTTCATTCCGTTTTTACTGCGTGAACATTTTTTTCTTTCTCGGTTTATGTTCTATTGCTCTCCACACACATGCGGGCATTGCAGCTTCTCCAGACGTCTTGAGCGGCTGAACCCCTAGGCTATGTCTGCAGTCTCACCAGCTAGTTCGTTTGTTTGTTGCTATGGGCAACATCTTGCAAAGTCTTCAAACTGTATTACATGTATTAAACGCATAATTAGTACCAACCACACATTAATAATACATGCAGAATTCATTATTATTGTTTAACATCGTTATGTCCGTCTAATGAGCACGATTGAACCTATGTAGCTGATCTTGCTTTCTTGTTCTCCCAAACTCACCTCATCTTCTCGCTACGGCTCTTCTGCGCCTCCTCCGTCCAGATTCTTTTGGATGCAATGTTTGGGTGGTCTGAAAATTGATGATATTGTGGTAACCGCAGTAGGGGAGCGTGATGGCGCAGTGGCTTAGCTACTCGTCTTTCACCCGGACGGTCGGGGTTCGAATTACGGTGACAGCGGGATGGAATTTTCACCTGAAAAATCACGTGGTGTCAGGAAGGGCATCCGGCCTTAAATCCCCGGCCAAAACCAAAATGAGCTTGGTTTGCTCCGGCGACCCCAATTAATTGGGAAAAGCCGAAGAAAAGTTTGTTATGACTAGGGCTCGGATTTTTAGGTAAATAAATATTTTTAAATGTAAATAGGCCTAAGTTACATATTTTAAGCATTTTTTCTATAAATACATAAATTCCTGCTTTTCACTTATTAGCACATAAAAAGACATAATATTTACTTTTTTTAAAAAACCAGTATGCTAGTTATTTCTGTTTATTGCACTTTTGTTCTGTGTTACTTCAACGGGGAAGTCCTGTGAGATATCTAATCTTCATGCAGAGCGTATGTCAGCTTGTAACTGTGTTATTCTTAACTTATCGCTCCGTGCCACTCACTGTGGAAGCCGGGAATTTCCTTGTCCATAGCCATATTGCACCACGTGCTAGACCTTCCTCCTTCCCCCAGCTACCTGGAACCAGTGTCACTCACATGCAGTTCATTTCTGGCACTATGAAGTGTAAGGCAGTTCTACGATGCCTAAAGTAAAAACAACTACAAGTTATTGTCTGTTGCAGAATTTAAATACAGTATAATTTTACTTCTGATGGGGGCGTTCTGTTCTGCCAACCATGTGGGAAAGCAATCAAGGCTGAACAGCGATCTCAAGTTACACAACACCTCAAGAAACATATTACCGCAGTTTCGCACCTTCAGAGGAAGTGTTTCGCGGTAATCGTCGGTCATTTGTGATGGACAACCTGAAGATGCATCTCGTTGTGTATTGAAATGCTTCAGCAGTCAGTGAAACATAGCATAAATTGCATTCGTGAGTGCTGCATATTGTTTATATTCACAATAATAAAACAAATTATAATTACATATTTTTACATTTTTGTCACATATTTCAGGTATTTTTAATACATAAAAAATAAATATTTTCCCGATTTTAAGCACCTAAAAATCCGAGCCCTAGTTATGACTGTAGTAGGGTGTGTAATTGTAGTTATTTGGGCCCAGGATTTGGGGAAGGTGACTCGGGACTTGGAAATACGTCACCATTCCATCATCTGTTTGGAGGGAGTTTGAAAGAAGCCGGGGAGAAACATTCAGATTGGCCGCTGTCTGGAATTGCTGCAGCGCCTCATTCGAGTCGTGGTGTGACGTGGGGGAGGGCAATCTCATTGCAGCTGCCTATGACAACTATAATTTCAGTGAACCATGAGTAATGGGTACATGTTAAGACTTCAGTCTCAAAAGTCCTGGGTTCGATTCCTGACTCCACCAATAAATTTAATTCTGGTCTGAGGGTTGGAACGGGAAACACCCAGCCGCACGATGAAAAACTCGATTCCCACCTCAGCCACTCTAGAAGTGGTTTCCTGTTGTTTCCAACTTCTACTCCATGTGAAAGACAAGAACGTCTTATTCCTAAGCTTAGCCTCAATTAGAAACGCACACACTACCGTACTACTAAGTTACTACTACTACTACTACTACAGATGCCACAATAACACAGGTTGTCAGACAAATTCTACACACACATTCACACAAGAACACGGAGTTGATGACCACTATGCACAAGCTCCTAATTGAAACAACAATTAAACTGTTCTTCAACATCCACTGGCCTCCCAGTATCTCGAGAACGTGAAGCTTAGGACTACATCCGTGTCAGCTATCACTAACATCAGGATGAAAATTTTACTTCTGTAGAGAGTATTAGGCATTTGAAAACAACTCATAATAAAGTCCTTTACCAGGGTGATCCGAAGGCGGAGTTGGTGGGGACTTATCGTGCGAATGAAGTAAATGAACTCAGGTACAGCGAGCAAGAGAAATTGGTACAGACCCAGAAAATGATGTTTGAATTTAGTATTAAAAGATTTGGGGGTAAGAGGCATAGGTGAAAAAAATCGCTGTAATAGGAACTACGAATTGGAGACCGATGAAGCTAGTTCAATTTCAGTCATAAAAGTCTATAATAATACAGTAATAATAATAATAATAATAATAATAATAATAATAATAATAATATGAGTTTTTGAATTGTAAGGCGTTTTGTGGATATTCATTCTTCTTCCAAGAGTTGGATGTTGTGCGTGGATCGTTCAAGTGGAATTCTAATACGCATCCGCCCGGATAGTGGGGGATTAGATGTCCGAATCTTTAGAGTGACCTTAAGTCCAACTCTTGCACTTAAGAGAAACTAGTCTAGTCTGAACAGCTCGCTACTCTTCGTCTCACTCCCTCCCAGGCAGTCAGTAGGGGTGTATGACAGGAAGATAATAGGGAGAGAAGAATATACACACATCAAAAAAAGTTTTGCATCACCTCGGTTCCCAGATCTCCGGCATATAGACGTTGACTGTGTATATTGTATCCAAGATACAGTCCCTTTGACTGTTCATAGATGTCACTAAAACTGCTCAAAGATGTAAACAACCATGCATGAGCAGGGCCTATTAGACGGAGGGGGTACGACAGCCGATCAGTTCCAGTCATTCCACCAGGACGAAGGTACGCTGCTCATGTTGTCTGTAGTTCTACCATGCCTAGAAGGTCAATACCGCAGTTCGATCGCGTCCGCATTGTTACTTTGTGTCAAGAAGGGCTCTCAACAAGGGACGTTTCCAGGCGTCTCAGAGTGAACCAAAGCGATGTTGTTCGGACATGGAGGAGGTACAGAGATACAGGAACTGTCGATGACAGGCCTCGCTCAGGCCGCCCAAGGGCTACTACTGTAGTGGATGACCGCTACTTACGGATTGCCGCTCGGAGGAACCCTGACAGCAATGCCACCATGTTGAATAATGCGTTTCGTTCAGCCACAGGACGTCGTGTTTCAACTCAAACTGTGCGCAATAGGCTGCATGATGCGCAACTTCACTCCCGACGTCCATGGCGAGGTCCAGCTTTGCAACCCCGACACCATGCAGCGCGGTACATGCTGAATGGACCCCACGGAATTGGCATCACGTTCTCTTCACCGATGAGTGTCGCATATGCCTTCAACCAGACAATCGTCGGAGACGTGTTTGGAGGCACCCTGGTCAGGCTGAACGTCTTAGACACACTGTCCAGCGAGTGCAGCAAGGTGGTGGTTCCCTGATGTTTTGGGGTGGCATTATGTGGGGCCGACGTACGCCACTGGTGGTCATGGAAGGCTCCGAAACGGCTTTACGATACCTGAATGACATCCTCCGACCCATAGTGCAACCATATCGGCAGAATATTGGAGAGGCATTTGTCTTCATGGACGACAATTCTCGACCTCATCGTGCACATCTTGTGAATGCGTTCCTTCAAGATAACGACATCGCTCGACTACAGTGGCCAGCATGTTCGCCAGACATGAACCCTATCGAACATGCCTGGGATATGTTGAAAAGGGCTGTTTATGGACGTCTTGACCCACCAACCACTCTGAGAGATTTACGCCGAATTGTCGTTGAGGAGTGGGACAATTTAGACCAACAGTGTCTTGATGAACTTGTGGATAGTATGCCACGGCGAATACAGGCATGCATCAATGCAAGAGGACGTGCTACTGGGTATTAGAGGTAGTGGTGTGTACTGCAATCTGGACCACAAATGCTGAAAGTCTAGCTGTATGATGGTACAACATGCAATGTGTGGGTCTCATGAGCAATAAAACGAGCTGAAATGTTGTTTGTGTTGATCTCTATTCCCTTTGTATTTAACGGTTCCGGAACTCTTGGAACCGAGGTGATGCAAAACTTATTTTGATGTGTGTATTTCCTTACGCGGATGGACATTTCACCAGTAAAAAAGTGATTTGATGATGAAATTGAAGATAATAATGATTATGATGATTGTTGTTTTCAGAGGTGTAAAAGCGAGATCATCTGCCCCTGGAAACAAGAATTTGACCAGGGTGATTCGAAGGCTGAGATGGTGGTGACACGTCAGGCAAATTAATCTTTATCCATAAAGATAAAAAGACCATGAGAATACGACTTGAATAAATGGTACGGTAAATCAATCAAAGTACTGTACAATTTAAATAAATAGTAAAATACCTTTTTCATAATAATTAGGAAGTATTCAATTGTAAGATTGTCCTTGCGATCTCCCAGTGGTATTTAAATCTAGTGTCTACACTTTCAATAGCAATAGGGCCTATAGAGGCAAGACAATTTTGTAAACCGGACAAAATCGTTACACAATAAAAGCATTCACCTCTCGGAAATAAGATCGGTATTATTCTTTTCTCTTAAAATTAATAATAACAATAATCATAATAATAATAATAATAATAATAATAATAATATCGTATGGCCTCGGTACCGGGTGCAAGAGTAGGATATAAAGGGCGGTTCTGGGGCAGGGGCTAATGGGCAAGATGGCCGCCGCGCGCAATCACTCTATGTTATTCTTATGGAGGGGTCAGTCAGAGCTGGGGCAGGGGCTAATGGGCAAGATGGCCGCCATGTCCTGAGACCATGAATGATGTCACAGGGAGAGTTCGGCCGTGTAGTTGCTAAATGGAATATTTATTATTATTATTATTATTATTATTATTATTATTATTATTAGGTAATTATTAATTGATCATGTATAATCAAGACCAGCCTTATATTGTCAACCACTTAGTGTAGTGACTAGCATTCTTGGAGGTCATTCCTGAGGTTCGAATCCCGGCTCTGCCAAGAAATTTAATTTCTGGTCTCAGAACTGGAACGGAGTAGACTCACCCTTGTGAGGCAAAACTGACAGGAGCTGGGTTTTGATACCTACCTCAACCATTTTGGAAGTAGTTTTCTGTGGTTTCCCACTTTTACTCCATGCAAATGCTTGCATAGTTCCTAAATTAAGACCACGACCACGTCGTTCCCAATCCTTATCTGAATTACAAATACATACACTAATACAGCCAGCACAATGACACAGGTTACCAGACCTATTCCACACTGATCGAAGTACATGGGAACAGAATAATCACGATGTCAAAGCCCTCTCAAATGAAACACCAACAACAACTACATGTCTTCCTTGTGGTGTAGTGGCTACCATTCTTGGATGTCACCGCTTAAGCCTGAATTTGATTCACTGCTCAGCCAAGAAATGTAATTCTGGTCTCAGAATTGGAACGGGGTACACTCAGCCTTGTGAGGCAAAACTGACAGGAGCTGGGTTTGGATACCTACCTCAACCATTTTGGAAGTAGTTTTCTGTGGTTTCCCACTTTTACTCCATGCAAATGCTTGGATAGGTCCTAAATTAAGACCACGGCCACCTCTTTCCCAATCCTCATCTGAATTACAAATACACACACTAATACAACCAGCACAATGACACAGGTTATCAGACCTATTCCACACTGATCCAAGTACATGGGAACAGAATAATCACGATGTCAAAGCCCTCTCAAATGAAACAACAACAACAACTACATGTCTTCCTTGTGGTGTAGTGGCTAGCATTCTTGCATGTCACTGCTTAAGCCTGAATTTGATTCTCTGCTCAGCCAAGAAATGTAATTCTGGTCTCAGAACTGGAACGGAGTACACTCACCCTTGTGAGGCAAAACTGACAGGAGCTGGGTTTTGATTCCTACCTCAACCATTTTGGAAGTTGTTTTCTGTGGTTTCCCACTTTTACTCCATGCAAATGCTTGGATAGTTCCTAAATTAAGACCACGGCCGCCTCTTTCCCAATCCTCATCTGAATTACAAATACACACACTAATACAGCCATTGCTGTTACACAGGTTATTAGACAAATTCAACACTCAACCAAGTACGCGGGGCTACATGACTATGAAATCACAAAACTCCTAAAAGAATAGGGTACACTCAGCCTTGTGAGGCAAAACTGAGAAGAGACGGGTTCAATTCCTACCTCACTCATTCTAAGAGTGGTTTTCTGTGGTTTTCCACTCTTACCCTCTTAAGCAAATGCCGGCATGGTACCTAACTTAAGGCTACAGCTGCTTCCTACCCAATACCTACCTCTATTACAAATGCATACAGTAGTACAGACATCACAGTGACACAGGTTATCAGACAGCTTTTACATACACCCAAGTTCACAGGGATACATGACTACGAAATCACAAAACTCCTAAAAGAACGGGGTACACTCAGCCTTGTGAGACAAAACTGAGAAGAGACGGGTTCAATTCCTACCTCACTCATTCTAAGAGTGTTTTTCTGTGGGTTTCCTCTCTTACACTCTTAAGGAAATGCCGGGATGGTACCTAACTTAAGGCTACAGCTGCTTCCTACCCAATACCTACCTCTATTACAAATACATACAGTAGTACAGACATTACAGTGACACAGGTTATCAGACAGCTCTTTCATACACTCAAGTTCATAGGGTTACAAACCAAGAGGTATTAAGACTAGTGAGAGAGAAGAGATGTTTCTGGTGACTGTTAATGAAGAGAAGAGATAGGTTGGTAGGACACATACTGAGGCACCCAGGAATAGCAAGCTTAGTTATGGAAGGAAGGGGTCAAGGGCAAGAACTGTAGGGGTAGACCATGTTTAGAATATGTTAAACAGTTTGCCTTGGAAGTAGGGTATTGTAGCTACAGTATATAGGGATGAAATGATTAGCTCATCAATCAGTCAAAAGACTGAAGATGAAAACATCAATATAGAATTTGGAATTAAGTTACTTACCTCAGTAATGCATATCTTTTGTTGATAATCTTGTTACGATGTTTTAACATTTCTAACCACACGCTACTCATGAACTATATGTCACTATTTATTTCCTATTCAACTACAAGGGACTGATGATCATGGTGTCTCAACCACTTATCGTGAATGATACACTCTCAACTACACGGGTCTGATGACCATGGTGTTTCAACACACTGACGTGAAAGATACACTCTCAACTATACTGAGCTGATGACCATGGTGTCTCACCCCACTAACGTGAATGATACACTCTCAACTACACGAGGCTGATGACCATGGTGTCTCAACCCACTAACGTGAATGATACACTCTCAACTACACGGGGCTGATGACTATGATGTCTTACCACACATACATGCTATAACGCGTGATTGATGATTGAATTTTGTTACAAGTTTTGATTGAATTTTGTTACAAGTTTAAACAATTCATTTGCAAGCGAACACTATGTGAGTTGAAAGGCGACTGTTCTCTCCAGCGTACTGTGGGAGCTTGGTAGGTGCAAGTTCGCAGAAATTTGATAGCTTACATTGCGTGTAATCTCCGAGGCTGAAGGCTTGGCTCTTGACTGTTAGTGAAACTTTTATATGAATTTTGAATACAGAATTTAACCTTGGTTGTCTTAAAAAATGGATTTTGTGGTTTCCCACTTCTACTCCAAGCAAATGTCGGAATGGTTCCTAAATTAATGCCGGGGCAGCCTCCTTCCCAATCCTTACATGAATAACTAATACACATAATCCTACAGACACCACAATAACACAGATTATCGCATACATTTTGCATACACCCAAGTACAGGGGTATAAAAGACCACGATGTCTAAGCCCTTCATAACAACAACAACAACAACGTCGTAACATGAGACTGTACAAAGTAGACTATCATAAGAGACGACCTCGTTGTGTAGTGGCTAGCATTCTAGGTCGTCACCTTGGAGGCCTGAGTTTGATTTCCGGCTCTGCCAAGAAATTTAATCTTGGTCTACATTAGGCTTTGTAAGGAAAAACTGAGAGGAGGTTTTCCTTGGTTTCCCACTTGTACTTCAGGTGAATACCGGGATGATTCTTAATTTAAGTGTCCGCCTGCATCCTTTCCAATCCTCATCCAATTACTAATACACACACTACTGCAGTCATCACAATAACACATGCTATCACACAAATCCTATACACCACGATGTCTAAACCCCTCAAATGAAATGCATATGTACAGTACTTTGAATTGACAGGTGAAAAGCTAATGGAAGTAGGATACTTTTTACTACTTAGAAAGCAAAATAACTAGTGATGGACGATGCAAAGAGGATATATTATGAATTGCAGCCAATGGCCATAGCTGGGCATTTTTGATTTAACGCCCGAGGTCTCCCAACAAGTTCAATTTCAGTTAGGTCCAACTTTAGTTACCAAATGCTACTGTCACTAACTCCAAGTGGCGAACGTTGGAACTTAATAGAGCGTTACTAATTAACCAATATCGCCTATAAATTTTACTACACACTGCCAATTGCAGTGCTAGGTTCTTTTACGTGGAACAAATGTATGACATGGGACGGCAGGCTTTACTCCCCGCCCCTCCGAAGGAATGCATACTAAAGGAATTAGCGCTTTTAAAAATCCCACGACTTTGTCAGGGTTTGAACCCGTTATCTTGAGCACAGCTATTAACTACACCACCGATACCGCTACATTGACATAGGTAATCACGCATATTCCAGAAACATTATGTACATGGGTTTTAATAAATAGTCACAATATCGGATAAGCCCTAAAATGTGACCCTGTGGCTAATTGGTTAGCATGGTAGACTTTGACCTTGAGGGATTTAGCTTTCACTCCTAGGATTTTAATTTGTTATGGAAATAGGAAACATAATTATGGCAAGAAAGGTTGAGGCTAAGAACTGCAGTGTAGTTCAAGGTTCGAATATGCTAAACAGATTGTCTTAGATGTAGCTTAAATTAGCTTGAGCAGGGAGTAACTACCAACCTTGTGAAGAAAGCTGAGACGTGATAAACTCATTTCTACCTCACTCATATTGTTTCATGGTTTTACCACTTTTATTTAAGGCAAATGCATGGATGATTCTTAACTTAAGGCTATGACTGTCTCGTTCCCAATCCTCACTTAAGTTTAAAAATCTATACACCAATAACTATGCAGGAATCATTTATCTATTGGTTCTTTATTATTGGAGTCGTTGCTCATATAGGTAAGAAACGGGTCATACTATACTTTCAACTACACTAGTTTCAACTACTTTTCAAGGCCACGCTCACCGAACATTGCCGAAGACTGCCGAAAGTTAACGATTGGATTAAGAGTGTCAGGCGGGTAACAAGAAACACAAGCGGTACCCATGCAATAGTTTTATTAATTACATATATCTACAATTTTTACATATAATACACTCTTTTCTTTATTTTAATAACATTCATTTTCATTTTTCTACATTTTAACTTAAATTTTTGCTTAAATCTCTTAGGTCCCTTTTGTATCCATTTGTTTAATACGAACAGGGCAGCCCAAATTCTTGATTTGTCATGCATAATTACACACAGAACACAACTCTTTCCTTATTTTTGCTTGGTGTAGTTTTAAGAGCATCCAGCTTAATTTTGATCCGATAATTCAAATCTGTATCCGAATCTTCTAGTTCCTTTTCCAGCCAGTAATTGGATATAAACAAAGAGTCAATATTCTCCATTTCCAACACATATCTAACTTTATGTCTATATACTATTGGTTTTATTCCCTTAATAATTAGTTCTGTTCCTTTTTCCAAACTTTCTAACCGGGAGCACTTTCGGATTTTTATTTGGCCTTTGATTTCCTGCATAGTGATGTTATTAAGCAGATCAACGTCACCTTGCGTATACGATGTCGACTCTACTCTATAGTCTGTTTGAACGCTTGTGAACAACTTAAAATTCTCGATTTTAGCAAACGAGTTACCATTACATGTAGTAATTCCATTGGTGTTGAATGCTGCAAACGGTTTTTCAGTTTCCAAATGTACAATGTCCAATCCACCACATCGAGTTACAATAAATCCATCCTTTTTAAGCAAGTCTAAATTACCATGACTCTTTAAAAACATAGATTTTAAATATCCTCTTAAGTAGCACACATGTTTACATTTTTCACTTTCTACAAGCACTCCAACGCGTGGATAAGTTCCTTTGTAATTAACAGTAAATGCTGAGAGTTTGTATTTCCCACTCACATATAGATTTTGCCAGGGACTTTGTTTAAAGTAAAACTGTAAACCTGTTTCTTGCACCCACAATCGTCTGTTCTTTCTGCAACACTGCTTCGTACTCTTTCTTTAGGGCAGTAGTCTCTGCAACATACTCCACTTTCCTTTTTTTGATCTCAATTTCCTTTAACTCCAATTTTCGTTTCCTTACACATAGCACATTAACTGTACTCAATGGGGTAATTTCCTTAAGAGGGTATGGTTTAAGTCTGTTAGATTTATTGGTTCTTTTTTCTCAACACCTGGGGAGGAATATTATTTGTAGGAGTCAATCCTAATTCGCTAATGTTTATGTTTGCGGGAATTGTGGAAAACAATGTCCTGGATTGGGAAAAGAATGTTTCCCCAGCTTTAAGATAGCATTTCTGTATAATGCGAACATTGTTGTTTCCAGAATCATCGTTAACAATTTCTACAAAGTTTACAGGTAAGTAATTAAAACTATAGGCAGAGAGAGCATAGTTTATCATCTTTTCCCGATCTTGTCCATCGCGCAGTTCGATTTGCACACCAGTCAATTTCCGAGTATTTTTATTACCCCAATACACAAATTGCAAAACTTTGTTAAACACCACACAGCAACTATTTCGTAGGTTATCCGATAGTTTGGTCCACATGGACGCGATCGGCACCGAGTGCAGGGGCGCTTCTTTTAAGTAATGTTTGTTGGCGTTTAATACACTAACACAATCTTCGAGTGGATCAAATACACCATCCATTTTGTAGTTGTAAATTGTTGCCTCTAGTCTTGTAATACCATGTTCTTTAGCTAAGTAAGACGTAAACGTTTCCCTTAGACGGGAGTCTGGACATCGGATAAAGTCTATAATATGGTTTCCAATGACTTTGTTTACACCAGGACTTGTAATTTGACATATAAATTTGTTATATATCTTTATTCTAGAATTAGAGTTCATCCATGTTAAACAGTCTATACCAACCGTTTTATCATTGTTCACAATCACATTACACTTTTCTCGATACTCTCCTTGCACACAAAAGTTGTGATTCGATGTTAGATAATCACACATCTCTGCCTTGTTAAAAACACCAGCCAAATCTTGGGTTATGTTCAAATCCATAAGATAAAACTCCTCAGCACGAAGCTGTTGCAATATCTCTGGAAGTTCGGCTAACAGAACATCTAATTTAACATCAGCTAGCTCCACTTTGTATGGTATAGCCACAGGATTTTTATACTTTTCCATAATGTTAACCATTCCTTTCTCCCCAAGCTGTGTCCTGAGTCCCCGTGCCATTGCACACTCGTTATTGAGTAGAGGAAATTGTAGCTTTGCCTTAACACCATGTTTAGCAGAGATGAACTTGGAGAATTTACCACGTAAATAGAGGTTGAAAGCACCACACACCTCTTTCTTTAGCAGCACAGACTTACTATTTTCCAATTGTTCTTGGCAGTCCACTTGATCACATATCCTAACCACCATAATGTTATCACAAAACGGCTCCGTAATCGGTGTAAGTAGATTAAACATTTTTATCACTTAGGAGCGTCTCGTTTTCTGTGTGGTTTATATTACCAATGTCTGTAACCAGATTGTCCAGGTTTTCCAACAACAACCACAACCCAAACCGCTCGTTGGTAGGCTTTATTCTGTTCCCCATAAGTTGGGGGACACTAAACACTTTAGAGAGAGACATCTTCACACTTTCAACTACCACGAAGCACTGATCAAATGCATCTGTAGCGTCTCTTATATATACCATTAATCAATTCTATTTTTAGATTATGACGTAACTGACAACGCTTGTCGGCAGAAAGCAGTACACATATAAATACAAAATCTCTCGAACATTGCCGGAGACTGCCCAAGGTTAACGATTGGAACTCAAACAAGATTTAACTTGTCACATGACGTAACAAAAAGTTAAATGATTTAATTGCATGGGAATGTTGCTTTACCTAAAATGTAATACTATGCAAGTGTTTAACATTTTACAATCAGCTTGTGTATTGGCTTCTTATGTTGGCTTTTTTGTTGGCTTTTGTTGGCTTTTGTTGGCTTTTGTTGGCTTGTGTTGGCTTTTTTGTTGGCTTTTGTTGGCTTTTGTTTTAGCTCTCTCATATTTGCTCTTGCTTGTGGGGGGCTTATTATTTGGTCTTGGAAAGTATGTCAGTCCTTTTTTATGGCTGCAAAATGCTTACAGCCATGTTTGTAAGCAGCAACAACAACAACAACACACCAAATTACCCCCCCCCCCCCAAAAAAAAACCAAAGTACTCTAAGCTTTATCAATGACTCTCCACTCTTACACTTACCTCTATCCCATGCCTAGTCAAAAAATTAGTGTATTTTTCAAATTTTTCTATAAATATTTGGACTATTTTTGGACTGAGAGTGGTATAGAGGTAGGTGTTGGAGTTAACATATGTCTTTTCAGGATTTTTAGATTAATGACATAGCCTACTTTCCAAATATTTATAGAAAAATTTGAAAAATACACTAATTTTTTGACTAGGCATGGGATAGAGGTAAGTGTAAGAGTGGAGAGTCATTGATAAAGCTTAGAGTACTTTGGTTTTTTTTGGGGGGTAATTTGGTGTGTTGTTGTTGTTGTTGCTGCTTACAAACATGGCTGTAAGCATTTTGCAGCCATAAAAAAAGGACTGACATACTTTCCAAGACCAAATAATAAGCCCCCCACAAGCAAGAGCAAATATGAGAGAGCTAAAACAAAAGCCAACAAAAGCCAACAAAAAAGCCAACACAAGCCAACAAAAGCCAACAAAAGCCAACAAAAAAGCCAACATAAGAAGCCAATACACAAGCTGATTGTAAAATGTTAAACACTTGCATAGTATTACATTTTAGGTAAAGCAACATTCCCATGCAATTAAATCATTTAACTTTTTGTTACGTCATGTGACAAGTTAAATCTTGTTTGAGTTCCAATCGTTAACCTTGGGCAGTCTCCGGCAATGTTCGAGAGATTTTGTATTTATATGTGTACTGCTTTCTGCCGACAAGCGTTGTCAGTTACGTCATAATCTAAAAATAGAATTGATTAATGGTATATATAAGAGACGCTACAGATGCATTTGATCAGTGCTTCGTGGTAGTTGAAAGTGTGAAGATGTCTCTCTCTAAAGTGTTTAGTGTCCCCCAACTTATGGGGAACAGAATAAAGCCTACCAACGAGCGGTTTGGGTTGTGGTTGTTGTTGGAAAACCTGGACAATCTGGTTACAGACATTGGTAATATAAACCACACAGAAAACGAGACGCTCCTAAGTGATAAAAATGTTAATCTACTTACACCGATTACGGAGCCGTTTTGTGATAACATTATGGTGGTTAGGATATGTGATCAAGTGGACTGCCAAGAACAATTGGAAAATAGTAAGTCTGTGCTGCTAAAGAAAGAGGTGTGTGGTGCTTTCAACCTCTATTTACGTGGTAAATTCTCCAAGTTCATCTCTGCTAAACATGGTGTTAAGGCAAAGCTACAATTTCCTCTACTCAATAACGAGTGTGCAATGGCACGGGGACTCAGGACACAGCTTGGGGAGAAAGGAATGGTTAACATTATGGAAAAGTATAAAAATCCTGTGGCTATACCATACAAAGTGGAGCTAGCTGATGTTAAATTAGATGTTCTGTTAGCCGAACTTCCAGAGATATTGCAACAGCTTCGTGCTGAGGAGTTTTATCTTATGGATTTGAACATAACCCAAGATTTGGCTGGTGTTTTTAACAAGGCAGAGATGTGTGATTATCTAACATCGAATCACAACTTTTGTGTGCAAGGAGAGTATCGAGAAAAGTGTAATGTGATTGTGAACAATGATAAAACGGTTGGTATAGACTGTTTAACATGGATGAACTCTAATTCTAGAATAAAGATATATAACAAATTTATATGTCAAATTACAAGTCCTGGTGTAAACAAAGTCATTGGAAACCATATTATAGACTTTATCCGATGTCCAGACTCCCGTCTAAGGGAAACGTTTACGTCTTACTTAGCTAAAGAACATGGTATTACAAGACTAGAGGCAACAATTTACAACTACAAAATGGATGGTGTATTTGATCCACTCGAAGATTGTGTTAGTGTATTAAACGCCAACAAACATTACTTAAAAGAAGCGCCCCTGCACTCGGTGCCGATCGCGTCCATGTGGACCAAACTATCGGATAACCTACGAAATAGTTGCTGTGTGGTGTTTAACAAAGTTTTGCAATTTGTGTATTGGGGTAATAAAAATACTCGGAAATTGACTGGTGTGCAAATCGAACTGCGCGATGGACAAGATCGGGAAAAGATGATAAACTATGCTCTCTCTGCCTATAGTTTTAATTACTTACCTGTAAACTTTGTAGAAATTGTTAACGATGATTCTGGAAACAACAATGTTCGCATTATACAGAAATGCTATCTTAAAGCTGGGGAAACATTCTTTTCCCAATCCAGGACATTGTTTTCCACAATTCCCGCAAACATAAACATTAGCGAATTAGGATTGACTCCTACAAATAATATTCCTCCCCAGGTGTTGAGAAAAAAGAACCAATAAATCTAACAGACTTAAACCATACCCTCTTAAGGAAATTACCCCATTGAGTACAGTTAATGTGCTATGTGTAAGGAAACGAAAATTGGAGTTAAAGGAAATTGAGATCAAAAAAAGGAAAGTGGAGTATGTTGCAGAGACTACTGCCCTAAAGAAAGAGTACGAAGCAGTGTTGCAGAAAGAACAGACGATTGTGGGTGCAAGAAACAGGTTTACAGTTTACTTTAAACAAAGTCCCTGGCAAAATCTATATGTGAGTGGGAAATACAAACTCTCAGCATTTACTGTTAATTACAAAGGAACTTATCCACGCGTTGGAGTGCTTGTAGAAAGTGAAAAATGTAAACATGTGTGCTACTTAAGAGGATATTTAAAATCTATGTTTTTAAAGAGTCATGGTAATTTAGACTTGCTTAAAAAGGATGGATTTATTGTAACTCGATGTGGTGGATTGGACATTGTACATTTGGAAACTGAAAAACCGTTTGCAGCATTCAACACCAATGGAATTACTACATTTAATGATAACTCGTTTGCTAAAATCGAGAATTTTAAGTTGTTCACAAGCATTCAAACAGACTATAGAGTAGAGTCGACATCGTATACGCAAGGTGACGTTGATCTGCTTAATAACATCACTATGCAGGAAATCAAAGGCCAAATAAAAATCCGAAAGTGCTCCCGGTTAGAAAGTTTGGAAAAAGGAACAGAACTAATTATTAAGGGAATAAAACCAATAGTATATAGACATAAAGTTAGATATGTGTTGGAAATGGAGAATATTGACTCTTTGTTTATATCCAATTACTGGCTGGAAAAGGAACTAGAAGATTCGGATACAGATTTGAATTATCGGATCAAAATTAAGCTGGATGCTCTTAAAACTACACCAAGCAAAAATAAGGAAAGAGTTGTGTTCTGTGTGTAATTATGCATGACAAATCAAGAATTTGGGCTGCCCTGTTCGTATTAAACAAATGGATACAAAAGGGACCTAAGAGATTTAAGCAAAAATTTAAGTTAAAATGTAGAAAAATGAAAATGAATGTTATTAAAATAAAGAAAAGAGTGTATTATATGTAAAAATTGTAGATATATGTAATTAATAAAACTATTGCATGGGTACCGCTTGTGTTTCTTGTTACCCGCCTGACACTCTTAATCCAATCGTTAACTTTCGGCAGTCTTCGGCAATGTTCGGTGAGCGTGGCCTTGAAAAGTAGTTGAAACTAGTGTAGTTGAAAGTATAGTATGACCCGTTTCTTACCTATATGAGCAACGACTCCAATAATAAAGAACCAATAGATAAATGATTCCTGCATAGTTATTGGTGTATAGATTTTTAAACTTAAGTGAGGATTGGGAACGAGACAGTCATAGCCTTAAGTTAAGAATCATCCATGCATTTGCCTTAAATAAAAGTGGTAAAACCATGAAACAATATGAGTGAGGTAGAAATGAGTTTATCACGTCTCAGCTTTCTTCACAAGGTTGGTAGTTACTCCCTGCTCAAGCTAATTTAAGCTACATCTAAGACAATCTGTTTAGCATATTCGAACCTTGAACTACACTGCAGTTCTTAGCCTCAACCTTTCTTGCCATAATTATGTTTCCTATTTCCATAACAAATTAAAATCCTAGGAGTGAAAGCTAAATCCCTCAAGGTCAAAGTCTACCATGCTAACCAATTAGCCACAGGGTCACATTTTAGGGCTTATCCGATATTGTGACTATTTATTAAAACCCATGTACATAATGTTTCTGGAATATGCGTGATTACCTATGTCAATGTAGCGGTATCGGTGGTGTAGTTAATAGCTGTGCTCAAGATAACGGGTTCAAACCCTGACAAAGTCGTGGGATTTTTAAAAGCGCTAATTCCTTTAGTATGCATTCCTTCGGAGGGGCGGGGAGTAAAGCCTGCCGTCCCATGTCATACATTTGTTCCACGTAAAAGAACCTAGCACTGCAATTGGCAGTGTGTAGTAAAATTTATAGGCGATATTGGTTAATTAGTAACGCTCTATTAAGTTCCAACGTTCGCCACTTGGAGTTAGTGACAGTAGCATTTGGTAACTAAAGTTGGACCTAACTGAAATTGAACTTGTTGGGAGACCTCGGGCGTTAAATCAAAAATGCCCAGCTATGGCCATTGGCTGCAATTCATAATATATCCTCTTTGCATCGTCCATCACTAGTTATTTTGCTTTCTAAGTAGTAAAAAGTATCCTACTTCCATTAGCTTTTCACCTGTCAATTCAAAGTACTGTACATATGCATTTCATTTGAGGGGTTTAGACATCGTGGTGTATAGGATTTGTGTGATAGCATGTGTTATTGTGATGACTGCAGTAGTGTGTGTATTAGTAATTGGATGAGGATTGGAAAGGATGCAGGCGGACACTTAAATTAAGAATCATCCCGGTATTCACCTGAAGTACAAGTGGGAAACCAAGGAAAACCTCCTCTCAGTTTTTCCTTACAAAGCCTAATGTAGACCAAGATTAAATTTCTTGGCAGAGCCGGAAATCAAACTCAGGCCTCCAAGGTGACGACCTAGAATGCTAGCCACTACACAACGAGGTCGTCTCTTATGATAGTCTACTTTGTACAGTCTCATGTTACGACGTTGTTGTTGTTGTTGTTATGAAGGGCTTAGACATCGTGGTCTTTTATACCCCTGTACTTGGGTGTATGCAAAATGTATGCGATAATCTGTGTTATTGTGGTGTCTGTAGGATTATGTGTATTAGTTATTCATGTAAGGATTGGGAAGGAGGCTGCCCCGGCATTAATTTAGGAACCATTCCGACATTTGCTTGGAGTAGAAGTGGGAAACCACAAAATCCATTTTTTAAGACAACCAAGGTTAAATTCTGTATTCAAAATTCATATAAAAGTTTCACTAACAGTCAAGAGCCAAGCCTTCAGCCTCGGAGATTACACGCAATGTAAGCTATCAAATTTCTGCGAACTTGCACCTACCAAGCTCCCACAGTACGCTGGAGAGAACAGTCGCCTTTCAACTCACATAGTGTTCGCTTGCAAATGAATTGTTTAAACTTGTAACAAAATTCAATCAAAACTTGTAACAAAATTCAATCATCAATCACGCGTTATAGCATGTATGTGTGGTAAGACATCATAGTCATCAGCCCCGTGTAGTTGAGAGTGTATCATTCACGTTAGTGGGTTGAGACACCATGGTCATCAGCCTCGTGTAGTTGAGAGTGTATCATTCACGTTAGTGGGGTGAGACACCATGGTCATCAGCTCAGTATAGTTGAGAGTGTATCTTTCACGTCAGTGTGTTGAAACACCATGGTCATCAGACCCGTGTAGTTGAGAGTGTATCATTCACGATAAGTGGTTGAGACACCATGATCATCAGTCCCTTGTAGTTGAATAGGAAATAAATAGTGACATATAGTTCATGAGTAGCGTGTGGTTAGAAATGTTAAAACATCGTAACAAGATTATCAACAAAAGATATGCATTACTGAGGTAAGTAACTTAATTCCAAATTCTATATTGATGTTTTCATCTTCAGTCTTTTGACTGATTGATGAGCTAATCATTTCATCCCTATATACTGTAGCTACAATACCCTACTTCCAAGGCAAACTGTTTAACATATTCTAAACATGGTCTACCCCTACAGTTCTTGCCCTTGACCCCTTCCTTCCATAACTAAGCTTGCTATTCCTGGGTGCCTCAGTATGTGTCCTACCAACCTATCTCTTCTCTTCATTAACAGTCACCAGAAACATCTCTTCTCTCTCACTAGTCTTAATACCTCTTGGTTTGTAACCCTGTGAACTTGAGTGTATGAAAGAGCTGTCTGATAACCTGTGTCACTGTAATGTCTGTACTACTGTATGTATTTGTAATAGAGGTAGGTATTGGGTAGGAAGCAGCTGTAGCCTTAAGTTAGGTACCATCCCGGCATTTCCTTAAGAGTGTAAGAGAGGAAACCCACAGAAAAACACTCTTAGAATGAGTGAGGTAGGAATTGAACCCGTCTCTTCTCAGTTTTGTCTCACAAGGCTGAGTGTACCCCGTTCTTTTAGGAGTTTTGTGATTTCGTAGTCATGTATCCCTGTGAACTTGGGTGTATGTAAAAGCTGTCTGATAACCTGTGTCACTGTGATGTCTGTACTACTGTATGCATTTGTAATAGAGGTAGGTATTGGGTAGGAAGCAGCTGTAGCCTTAAGTTAGGTACCATGCCGGCATTTGCTTAAGAGGGTAAGAGTGGAAAACCACAGAAAACCACTCTTAGAATGAGTGAGGTAGGAATTGAACCCGTCTCTTCTCAGTTTTGCCTCACAAGGCTGAGTGTACCCTATTCTTTTAGGAGTTTTGTGATTTCATAGTCATGTAGCCCCGCGTACTTGGTTGAGTGTTGAATTTGTCTAATAACCTGTGTAACAGCAATGGCTGTATTAGTGTGTGTATTTGTAATTCAGATGAGGATTGGGAAAGAGGCGGCCGTGGTCTTAATTTAGGAACTATCCAAGCATTTGCATGGAGTAAAAGTGGGAAACCACAGAAAACAACTTCCAAAATGGTTGAGGTAGGAATCAAAACCCAGCTCCTGTCAGTTTTGCCTCACAAGGGTGAGTGTACTCCGTTCCAGTTCTGAGACCAGAATTACATTTCTTGGCTGAGCAGAGAATCAAATTCAGGCTTAAGCAGTGACATGCAAGAATGCTAGCCACTACACCACAAGGAAGACATGTAGTTGTTGTTGTTGTTTCATTTGAGAGGGCTTTGACATCGTGATTATTCTGTTCCCATGTACTTGGATCAGTGTGGAATAGGTCTGATAACCTGTGTCATTGTGCTGGTTGTATTAGTGTGTGTATTTGTAATTCAGATGAGGATTGGGAAAGAGGTGGCCGTGGTCTTAATTTAGGACCTATCCAAGCATTTGCATGGAGTAAAAGTGGGAAACCACAGAAAACTACTTCCAAAATGGTTGAGGTAGGTATCCAAACCCAGCTCCTGTCAGTTTTGCCTCACAAGGCTGAGTGTACCCCGTTCCAATTCTGAGACCAGAATTACATTTCTTGGCTGAGCAGTGAATCAAATTCAGGCTTAAGCGGTGACATCCAAGAATGGTAGCCACTACACCACAAGGAAGACATGTAGTTGTTGTTGGTGTTTCATTTGAGAGGGCTTTGACATCGTGATTATTCTGTTCCCATGTACTTCGATCAGTGTGGAATAGGTCTGGTAACCTGTGTCATTGTGCTGGCTGTATTAGTGTATGTATTTGTAATTCAGATAAGGATTGGGAACGACGTGGTCGTGGTCTTAATTTAGGAACTATGCAAGCATTTGCATGGAGTAAAAGTGGGAAACCACAGAAAACTACTTCCAAAATGGTTGAGGTAGGTATCAAAACCCAGCTCCTGTCAGTTTTGCCTCACAAGGGTGAGTCTACTCCGTTCCAGTTCTGAGACCAGAAATTAAATTTCTTGGCAGAGCCGGGATTCGAACCTCAGGAATGACCTCCAAGAATGCTAGTCACTACACTAAGTGGTTGACAATATAAGGCTGGTCTTGATTATACATGATCAATTAATAATTACCTAATAATAATAATAATAATAATAATAATAATAATAATAATAATAATAATAATAATAAATATTCCATTTAGCAACTACACGGCCGAACTCTCCCTGTGACATCATTCATGGTCTCAGGACATGGCGGCCATCTTGCCCATTAGCCCCTGCCCCAGCTCTGACTGACCCCTCCATAAGAATAACATAGAGTGATTGCGCGCGGCGGCCATCTTGCCCATTAGCCCCTGCCCCAGAACCGCCCTTTATATCCTACTAACAAAGCAAACAAAAATTTACTTCCACAATCCACAAACAAACAAAAATGAAATCATAATAAAGTCATATTAAACCATAAAGCTGTACCCTTATGAACTACATAAAGATATTCTAGTGCGCTGATGCACCTACGACTTCAATACAAACTGTACATTAACATAACAGTCATACAATGTGACTTCTTTAATATCACAAATTAATTATTCCTTAAACCTCTTGGTTTTAACAATTATGTGTGCCGTGCGTGTTTTGATTTTTCTCTTCTCACCAAACAAATGCTTTCATGCATTTACCTATTCGGACGTTGCACCGCAATCAACGTGCAACTCCCTAATTATGTAAGCTACCCCTCCACTTCTTCTATTTATATGGTTCCATTGCATGCTGTATGTGATTCCTACATAAAACGTTACGTTATAGCTTGGGTCGGATGGTACAATAGATTACCTTGCTCTCGTGGCGACTGGCATCTGGTAACTAACTTCAAAACTTGGTTTCAGTGACAGTACAAATACATCATCTAACTATTCGTCAGATAGCTAAAATAATGAACCATCAGGATGATCTCTAATTAACCATGTGTTCCTAAACCACATGGCTACATTACTCAACATAACAATCTTTCATTATATGTCATTTACCAGGGTCTAAAATCTTTTGCTTTCAACTCGCCATGACGGCGCGAGTGCCCCTGCAGACCCTCGGCTAGAGGAGTCAGCACACAATAGAAAGTGGGATGGGTGTTCCACCAATTACCTCGACCCTCCTTAAAGGTTTTGAATGCTTTCCTTTCTAAGCAGTAAAGATTTACAAGACAAATACTGTTGTCTGACCGACACACATATCCCAAAGGATCTTAGTTGACTATTATGCAAACAGGTATTAAATGAGCTTTTATAATTACTCCTACACAGAGGATATAATAATAACTGGCCTCACACGGGTCCATTCAACATGAAGGTTCGGGGTTCGTAATGCATTAGTCTAACGGGTGACCGATGTCTCAAGTAAAATATAGGCGCTACTGCAGCTGCCGCCATGAGTTTCGCTTCTACGAGCGGAATAACCCATCAAATAAGTTCTCGGGAGACCATAGAGTTTCGAGGTGTCCTCGTTCTCCTCGTCTCTATCACAGGATCCCAACCCGGAACACTTTCATATCCTTCCTCAGAGTTAGGGTACACACTACAACTCTGGCATAACATTATATCTCCACTTATGCCCATGACATAGGAGATTTCATACGTAGAATAGACCATCTGGCCCCTAACTCAATGCTACGACCTCCGACCTATATTATTAAGAGAAATCTAACAATTACTCTATAAGCTTCTCATATAAGCTGCAAATTCAATTCACTAAAAGCTCTTTCATGCCTGGCATCATTATTGAATATATGCAATATTCTGATATAAAACTTCTTTCCTTAATTACTGTAACGTAATCTTCTGTATCATCTTACTGCTTAGATTGATAAGTCTTGCAATTAGCGTAAATCTCTCGCTTACAACATTTATTTGTTTCCTGATGTGTTCATTCATACTTTTAATATTCATTATTATTATTACCATTAATCTCACTGACATAAATGACTAAAATCATTACTTTATTATTCTTATCAATCTCACTGACATAAATGACCAAAAAATCATTACTTTATTATTATTATTCTCACATAACTTTACCCGAAATCCGACATAGCCAAACGTCTTAAAAATCCGAACAATCGCGTTCGTCACATTTACATAACTGATTGCCATTCTTAATTCATAGTGGGAATAATTACTCCACTTAATGATGCAAATTAACATCTCAACTCTATAAAAATCAACACGATAATGACTAAACATGGAGGATCTGCCTCCTAAACTGATTTTTACTGGCATCTTTAAGGAATTCACAACATGCAATGGCCCATATTTCTACATAATCATAACTTGTGGGGTACTTACATTTCTATAGGCGTCTATGGTGGCTCCGACCAATCATATTTCTCCATGTCGCCCGCCCTTAGCAGGTTTAACGCGACATATTCATCTTGAATGCACACATTTTATAACACATAATTTTCATCAACAACACGACACGTTGCATAACTCTCAGGAAGCTATTGCTCCCAAACATGTGAAACACTTATCTAATCACTACTTTAAAGGATATTTTACATATGTTGTACACTTAACACACGTCACTTTATACACTTTTCAATGCTGAAATTCCCTAGCAAAGATCGAAATTGCAGGTGTCGACAGCATCTCCCGTGCTCCTATCAACTTCTGATTGAAAGTCTGGTTTACCTGCTTTCGGAATCCACCAACAGTTTTTATATTTCCTACTCCTACGGTAAGCGTCCTGCGTTGCATAAATATGCTAGATCCCGTCTTGAGTGTTAACATCTGGTACTCTCATGACATTACCAAACACGTCATAGAGTTTCATTTAGCGCATACCATCGTAATTACACATACGATCAGTCAATACTATACACATTGCGCTTAACACTGTCCAATACTTTACACAAATAATTATTTACAATAGTTCTGCCATTAGTCTACACGGTGCTTCGTAACTGAACACGGCATAGTTCGTACTGCTGATTATGCCTATAGCACGACTATTATTCATAAAAGCTTATAAAATGCTTCATTTACATGTACCAGTCTTTGTTCGGCGTCTATTATGAGTAGAACCGCCATGCGTTCTGCCTTGACGAACTTGCTTCACAGTGGCTGTACCTGACTGAAGATTCACTTGAAGACTGCTCGTACCTTACTTGAAGACTGCTGTATACTGCTTACATACTGTCTCGTACTGCCCTCGTACTTGCTGCATACTGTTTGCAACTTACTGCAACTGTGCTGCACCTGGGTAACTTCTAACGTCGTGAAGACTGAAGATTCACTTGAGCTGTAACTGGGTGCACACTGCACGTGAACTGCGCGTAGACTGAGCTTCAACTGAGAGAGACTGGGTTGAGACAGAGCGCTCCTCCAAGGGTCTACTCCCTTATATCAGATTCTCACTGAAAGTAGGGCGAAATCTTCCCGCGAAATCTTGGCTCCTCTCACAGCGTGAATCTGGTCTCCAAACCATGATCATTGGGTTCCTCTTTCTTCACAGATTCCAAAACTATCTGCGTGCAAAGGAATCGCTCGTCCAATTAATTAATATTAATTCCTTTCTCCATAGCGTGGGACGCTATCTTAGGGGTATTCCCCGGCGACATTTTCAAATCTATCCGCGCACAATGGTCGTTTTACAGTCCTTCCGCACTTCGTTAAATATGCCCCAATTTCGCAGGTAAAAGGCTCTAAAATTAGCCTCCTGCCAAAAGATTCATCTGTGAGCAACTCTCATCACAATTCGTTGCTCCAATCACGAGTAATCAATGATTTTCCTGGGCATCTCTCCTCCCACTCCTCAAATCTATTCTCCGTCGGGGAATAACTGGGTCATTATTCAGGCCTCCCCCTGCTCCAGACGACAGAATGGGGTCACAGAGATGGACATGGCTCCACTGGGCCCCACCCACAATTCTGGGCTAATTTGTAAAATGTCAACTCTGTCCTCTCCGTGCTTCAAGCCTCGTATAGCCTACACCAAGTAGTCCAATAATGCTGTAATCTGCTCATTATTCCCTGCATTATTTTAATAAATAATGTCATTGCACCAAAATCACACCAGTGATTAAATATACACTTCTTTCGAGGGGTTTTTACCATGAAACTGCCTCTACAGATCTCTGGTTCGTTCCCTGGTGGAACCTTTACGCTGAGATCACAGTCTCTGAGAACCACGTTCAATTCCAGTCAGCATAACCTCCTCGGGTTCATATTCCCCTTGCGAAACTTATAAAAGTCAATTGCAAGTGGCTTTCTATAAGTAACCAGCTGACTGTCTACCTCTGTCGGTGTTTACATCTGGGGTCCTTCACCTCGTCTGGCTGCGAGTAGGTTAGTACTGTTCCCCCTTCCACACTCGGCCTTCTTCCTAAGCTGTTCATTCTCCATGCGGAGGGTCGCGTTTATGGCTTCAACCTCTCTCGCCACTCTGACCATTTCTTCATAGAATTCTCGCAGACACTGGCATTCTTTCTTCTCTTCGCTCACACTGGGTAAACTGTCTGCTTCTCGTCCCGTCTTGCCGTTCCAACTTTCAGGTCTGACTGCTTGGCTGACTTCGCTCTCCCCGTTGAGTTGGGTGTGCGTTACTAATACTTCTGCTTGTTCGTCGAATTCTTCTGGCGAGTAATAAACTTTTAAGTTGGCTACGTTCATAACGACCTCGTTTCCATTTTCTAGATGCCTTAACCTGTATGCATTGTTCTGGAGGTCTCTTATCACCTCGAACGGGCCGTGATAAGAAAAATTGAACTTTTTATACTTGCGTGCCTCTGGATCTGAACTGGCGGGTTTCTTTATTAAAACTTTCTCTCCCACGAGAAGCGGTCTATGATACCTCTTCGCACGATTTCTTCTCTGACGTCTCTCCGCCTGTGCTTTGAGATATTCAAAGGTTCGTTGGATCCTCAATTCTCTACCTGGCTGTGCGTCTACTAGCAATGGAATAACACCAGTCCACGGTCTCTCTGGTCTTTGATCCAGATGTAGAGTCACGGGAACCTGACCTGTCGCCTCATGTACAGTATTATTTATACAGTATTCAATTACTTCTAGAAATTCTATCCAACGCCAATTCTCCTCAGAGCAGTAGATCTTCATGTATTTCTGGATCTTTCTCATTACTCTTTCAACTGGACTTGCCTCAGGATGGCGAATGGTAGATAAAATCTGCCTAATTCCTAGAGTTTCCAGTTCTCGACGAAATTCTGCACTTGTAAAGCAACTTCCGTGGTCCGAGAGAATGTTATCCGGCTTCCCAAGAATCGGAATAACTCTCTCTTTCAGGCGCTTCAAGACCTGTTTTGAACTTGTCTTTTGTATGGGGCATAACACCACCATTTTCGAAAATACATCCATGGCTACAAAAATGTGTCTATTGCCTCTACGTGCTCTAGGCAATGGTCCAAAGTTGTCTATACTCAATAGCTGCCTTGGCTTCTCCGGTAACAACGGGATAGGTCGTTGCCTCATTAAAAAGGGATTTGGCTTAACCCTTTGGCATAGATCACATGTCCTAATAGTATTTCTCACCGTTTCTCTCAATTTTGGCCAAGTAAATGCTTCCTTCAACACAGCACAGAGTTTATCTATCCCCGGATGTCCAAATGCTCTGTGGGCTAGCCATACCAATCTTCTCTGCAAAGATGCAGGAATTACAATCCTTTGACGTGTATGATCTACATCGTCCCACTTGTGTAATATCTGATTATACCATACATACTCTGTTGCCAATGCCTCCGCCTCTCTGTATACCGCAGTTCCCCTTGCTAAGCGTCCCTCAAAGTAATCGATCATCATCTTCAACCATGGGTCTTCGCGTTGTAGGTTGGTAAGGTTCCTTAAGTCATCCAACGTCTTCTGATCTCGATTCTCAATCTGGACCGCTAGCGCTTCCTCTTCTCTAGGGAAACGACTTAATATGTCCGGTATTACATTCTCTTTCCCTGGACAGTATTCAATTTCCACATTAAATTGCTGGATATACAGGGACCATCTTGTCAATCTCTGGCTAGACAAATCTGTCTTTAACAAAAATGTTAAAGCTTTATGGTCTGTTCTGAGGACTATTCGGAAGCCATACACGAGTTTGTGCCAAGATTGCAACGCGTACAATATTGCGAGCAACTCTATCTCTGTGATCGTGTAGTTTTTCTCACGGGCTTTCAGTCTCCTGCTTATAAAGGCGATAAAAACTTTCTTCTCTGGCTGGTCAACATTTTCCTGGAATAGCATCGCTCCGATCCCAATGAGTGATGCATCCGTCTGTATGATGAACTTCTGGGTATAATCCGGGTATCCCAGCTTCACATATTCCAAAAGCATTTGTTCTGACCTCACGAATGCTTCCTGACATTGCTCCGTCCAATTCCATCTGCCGCCTTTCTTCAATAGGTCCTGCAGGGGTGCTACTGTCGCAGTATAGTTTGGGCAGTGGTTCGAAAAGAATCCAATTACTCCCAAATACTGTCGGACGTGCTTTACTTTCGTGGGTCGAGGGAAATTTCGAATTACCTCCAATGTATCTGGGTTAGGCTTCACTCCGTTTGCATCAATAACATGCCCTAGGAATTTGACTTCCCTCTGACAGAAGTGCGATTTCTTGATATTAACCTTAAAGTTAGCTTCTCGAAGGTCATCTAGCAACTTCTTCAGGTCTCTCATGTGCTCCTCCAGAGATTCTGATGTGAGTAGAATGTCGCCTACATATCTGATGGTACTCTCTTTAACCTCATCTGATAGATTGCGATCTAACGCTCTTATCAGGGCTGAACCAGCTGTTTTCAACCCAAAAGGTAGCCTTAAAAATGTGAATGTATGTTGATCAAACATAAATCCTGTCAACAGACTAGTTTTCTTCTCTAATTCAAGATGATGGAAACTGGATGTGATATCCAAATTTGTGAATATGGTTTTCCCTTTAAACTTCCTGAGGATCTCTTTAATAGGTGGCACTTGGTCAAATTCCGGAATAACTCGCAAATTTAAGCGTCTCAGGTCCAGACAGACTCTGACAGATCCGTCTGTCTTTGGTACAATTACCAATGGACTTACGTAAGGCGTAGGTGTCTTCTCAATAACACCGGCCTCCAACATCTCCTGAATTGCCTCTTTCACTTTAGCATAATGATTTTCAGCTATAGGGTAGGGTTTCTGCCTAAATGGTGTCCAATCACTGACTTGAAAAGCATAAGTGAAGTTCTTTATCCGACCAGGTCTCGAATCAAAGACTTCCTTCTGTTCCAGTAATAACTGCTTTAAATTTTCCTTCTCTTTTAGCCCAATTTTCGCTTCTTCTAGCTTTTCCGAAATATATTCTTCCAATTTGGGTTCCAGATCTTTTTCCAAGTCTGTGGCTAGTGTTGTAAGCTCCTCTTCTAACTGCTCAATAGCTAACACTCCCTCCTCAGCCACATCTCTGTATGTATGCCATACTTGTTCACTTGATCCTGGTTCAATCTCATTGAGTGCGACCTCTAAGCCTTCAGCTTCTTCATTCACATGGAACATAACCCTGTCCTGTGCTAGGTCGATTATCACTCTGTATTCCCTTATAAACTCTGCCCCAATAAGTAGGTTATAAGGCAATTTGTTTACTAACAGAAAACTCTGAGAGAAAATAGAGCCTCCTATCTGTAAATCTAGGAATACCTGGTATTTACATATCATTGTTCGGTCTGGAATTACCCCTTTTATCTTGACACTAGAGATCGGTATTTTCAAAATATTCTCTCTCCGGGCTATTTCATTATATAGAGCTTGTGTCATGAGGCTCACTGTTGATCCTGTGTCTAGCAGACTTCTGACTTTTAATCCTGCCACCCTTACAATTATAATAGGCAATTCTCTCTTGACCATGACCTGTGGTCCTCCTGTATCCTCAATCAGTTCTTCTGGTTTGGCTATCCAATTGATGATGTTAATAGACTTCCATCCATCAGTCTCAAACTCTTCTAATTTTGGCGTTTTTTTTTCTTCAGCGCCCGCCCCCTTGGAGTTTCTTCTCTCCTGTTCGCTGCGCTGTAGTTCCAAACTCTTAGCTCCATCTCCATATCTGTCTGGCGATGTCCTGTTCTGCATGACTTCTTGCCATCGAACTTGTTGTTTCTGGGGCTCATCTCCCCTTTCTTCGAGGTATCGCAAAGAAGCGTGATATCGTTCTTCTACCTCGTCATCGAAGTTACTTCTTCTTTCTTGGGGTCTCCAATTTCTATTATTGCCTTCTTGGCCATTGTTACCTCCATTGTTATGGTACGGTTTGCCCCTGTTATTCTGCTTATTCCACGAACTTCGACCTCTTCCTCCTCTATTAGCATTTCCTTTGAACTTTGACTGCCATCTTCTGGGTTCCTGTTCCCATTGCCGTCCATAGGAATCTAATGTTTCTGTGCTCGTAGCTTTGTTGTTCCTTGGAGCTTGCTGTTGGTCAGTCTGTGTGTTGGTCACGTGGACTTGTTCCACGGTTCGACTCTGACGCATTGTATTTGCTGTGGTGAGGTCCAGTTGCCTTAGAACTGTCTCCATTTCCATAGCAGTTTTCGCATTAGCCGAGATTAGTAGCCTTTGGATCTCGTATGGAAGCTGTTTGGCGATAGCAATACATAGCTCCAGTTCGCTTGGTTTTTGATCCAGCTCTTTAAAGCGACACATCTGCGATATGAAAAATTCTGCGTACTTTGTTGGATTATTAGTACTGTATTTCTTTGCATATAAATCCAACCGTAAATTCTGTTGGGTCGCGGCGTCCCAATATCTCTTCAAGAATGCCTCACGGAACTCCTCAACAGTATCAAAAGTGTAACGGAAGCTGCGAAACCATAATGCGCACTCTCCCTCTGTTAACTTCTCTATAGCACGTAGCCTACGCTCCTGCGGTATTCGTGCATCATTTAGATATTCAGTCACTTCCTTTAACCAATATTTTGGTGTCATACTACAGTGGCTACCTGAAAATTTCCTTGGTTTTTCTTCGCTTGCCCTAATGACGTTTATCACCTGGGTGTGCATAGCATTCTCATGTGGCGTCGATGCCGCAATTGGTACACCTGGCGTCATATAAGGACTTTCCCCTGGGCCTGTAGCATTCCTGCTCATAGGTTGGGTTTCCAAGTCTGCCCACCTTGTTTTCCTCATGTCCTCCATGCTGCCTTCACTTGACTTAGGACCTTTCAGAAGCGTTTCCTCCTGTGCTATTATCCTAGTCTCCATTTGATTGTGGCGCATCTCTGCTCTTTCTAGGCGAGTAATGACTTCTTTCTCTATTCTTGTAAGCCTATCTCGGTTTTCCTCGGCTACTTGAAATATTTTCACCTTGTCTTCTTTCAGACTTTGTTTGATATGGGATATTTCTTCCTCTACATCTTCTTTAATTTGAGCAAGGGTCTTGTCGCTTGCCTCTGTTTTCTGGCCTTCTCTTATTTCTAGTTCTTCTCTTAACCCTTTAATTTCATCTTGAATGTGTCCATTGACTTTAGACAATTCATTCCGGACCTTGGTGATCTCACCTCTATTCTCCTCTTGCCTTTTGTTAACTATGACAATGTCACTTTGAACTTGGTCCAGTTCTTGATGAACTTTGCCCATCTGACTTTTCACGTTGCTTACCAGCTCCTTATTTTCATGAGCGATAGCCTTAATTTCGCCTATTTCCTGGCATTGACCTAATATATTCTGGTCCTGTTTCTTGAGGTCACCGTTAATTGCTCTAGCATAGCTTTTCAATTTCTGGTCCCATTTGGAGTCGTTCTCCTCTAATCTCTGGTCTACCGTTTTTGTAAACTCTGCGAACTGTTTCGCTTGGCGTTCGAGATTCGCCTCATTTTGGATTTGAATATCCTTAATATCGTTAGACAACGCATCTAATCTACTGTTGGTTTCCTCCTGAGCATGCTTACACGCTTGTAAATTACCCTCAAGTTTGGCTTCGATAGCCTCGAAACGTTTATCAGTTTTAACCTGCATTTCCGATACAATGCTTACAACAGTATCTGTTACTTCGGTCTTAATTACCTCTTGCATTTGACCTAACTTATTGTTTAATTCAATCTGGTTATTATTCATCTCAACTTTATTTGCATCTAACCGGTTGTTTATTTCAACCTGAGTTGCATTAATTGCCTCCTGATTGGCATCTAAACGAGTGTTTATACTATCCTGGAAAGCCTTAGCTTCCAGTTTATTCTGCTCGTTAGCAGCATCAAAATGCTGTTTCAATCCTGCAATAACCTGCAAGATTTCCTCCGTACCTGACATTTTACAATAACACACTTAAATATGCAGGCAGGCTTCCTGGAAAAATATGTGGATACGTTTCGAAGAGAAACATCAAACACTGCACACATATTGTGAAGTCGTACAAAAACCTGATAATATTATGGTAGATTGTGGATCTGGTATGTAGCGCTCATACCCTTGGGCAATTCTCTTCTCAATAGAGAGATTCTGCGTTACATAAAAAGCCTACTGAATTCAAAAATCACTCAAACACAGTTTGAGGCAAAATAATTACTATGGTTTTCCCCATGAAATACCATAAAAAATCTATGGGTTTTCCCTAAATCCCATAAGCTCCACGTACCTGGGCGCCATGATAAATAAATGATGCAGTTATTTACAAACGTTGTTCATGTATGCCAGGCATGTGCAATGCCAAGATCGCTCATATTGCACTGACGCAGGCGGTTCCATAATGAATTAATACCGCCCCACGTCGCTTGGGCCATGATAATAATTGAGTGTAAATACTTACAACGGAGTAGAACTGTACTTATACATCTATCAAAATTTATATGTACGTATCGGAACTTAGCTAGGATAGGAGCGGTCATTCCCTACTTCGTTAATTCTTACTTTAATAGAGTTGTGTGCACTAAATCTGACCGACTTTAGTTGTACCGATAGCTCAAATCACAGTATAGGACATCAAATCCCATGTACCCATGTGAGTAATCTCGATGGTAAATATGCAGCTGCCTCCAGCTAGCATCAGGTCTCAGGCGCGTGCCGTTCCCCCAAATGAGCAGTGCATATTTTGGATTTGAGGCTATAAGGTAACAACTCTACAATAACAAGGCACAACTCTATTCTAATACTTTAATTCAGTAAATAAGACTCATGGCTTCAAACACAAAAACAATCCCAAAACCATAAAAACAAAGCAAACAAAAATTTACTTCCACAATCCACAAACAAACAAAAATGAAATCATAATAAAGTCATATTAAACCATAAAGCTGTACCCTTATGTGAACTACATAAAGATATTCTAGTGCGCTGATGCACCTACGACTTCAATACAAACTGTACATTAACATAACAGTCATACAATGTGACTTCTTTAATATCACAAATTAATTATTCCTTAAACCTCTTGGTTTTAACAATTATGTGTGCCGTGCGTGTTTTGATTTTTCTCTTCTCACCAAACAAATGCTTTCATGCATTTACCTATTCGGACGTTGCACCGCAATCAACGTGCAACTCCCTAATTATGTAAGCTACCCCTCCACTTCCTCTACTTATATGGTTCCATTGCATGCTGTATGTGATTCCTACATAAAACGTTACGTTATAGCTTGGGTCGGATGGTACAATAGATTACCTTGCTCTCGTGGCGACTGGCATCTGGTAACTAACTTCAAAACTTGGTTTCAGTGACAGTACAAATACATCATCTAACTATTCGTCAGATAGCTAAAATAATGAACCATCAGGATGATCTATAATTATCCATGTGTTCCTAAACCACATGGCTACATTACTCAACATAACAATCTTTCATTATATGTCATTTACCAGGGTCTAAAATCTTTTGCTTTCAACTCGCCTTGACGGCTCGAGTGCCCCTGCAGACCCTCGGCTAGAGGAGTCAGCACACAATAGAAAGTGGGATGGGTGTTCCACCAATTACCTCGACCCTCCTTAAAGGTTTTGAATGCTTTCCTTTCTAAGCAGTAAAGATTTACAAGACAAATACTGTTGTCTGACCGACACACATATCCCAAAGGATCTTAGTTGACTATTATGCAAACAGGTATTGAATGAGCTTTTATAATTACTCCTACACAGAGGATATAATAACTGGCCTCACACGGGTCCATTCAACATGAAGGTTCGGGGTTCGTAATGCATTAGTCTAACGGGTGTACGATGTCTCAAGTAAAATATAGGCGCTACTGCAGCTGCCGCCATGAGTTTCGCTTCTACGAGCGGAATAACCTATCAAATAAGTTCTCGGGAGACCATAGAGTTTCGAGGTGTCCTCGTTCTCCTCGTCTCTATCACAGGATCCCAACCCGGAACACTTTCATATCCTTCCTCAGAGTTAGGGTACACACTACAACTCTGGCATAACATTATATCTCCACTTATGCCCATGACATAGGAGATTTCATACGTAGAATAGACCATCTGGCCCCTAACTCAATGCTACGACCTCCGACCTATATTATTAAGAGAAATCTAACAATTACTCTATAAGCTTCTCATATAAGCTGCAAATTCAATTCACTAAAAGCTCTTTCATGCCTGGCATCATTATTGAATATATGCAATATTCTGATATAAAACTTCTTTCCTTAATTACTGTAACGTAATCTTCTGTATCATCTTACTGCTTAGATTGATAAGTCTTGCAATTAGCGTAAATCTCTCGCTTACAACATTTATTTGTTTCCTGATGTGTTCATTCATACTTTTAATATTCATTATTATTATTACCATTAATCTCACTGACATAAATGACTAAAATCATTACTTTATTATTCTTATCAATCTCACTGACATAAATGACCAAAAAATCATTACTTTATTATTATTCTCACATAACTTTACCCGAAATCCGACATAGCCAAACGTCTTAAAAATCCGAACAATCGCGTTCGTCACATTTACATAACTGATTGCCATTCTTAATTCATAGTGGGAATAATTACTCCACTTAATGATGCAAATTAACATCTCAACTCTATAAAAATCAACACGATAATGACTAAACATGGAGGATCTGCCTCCTAAACTGATTTTTACTGGCATCTTTAAGGAATTCACAACATGCAATGGCCCATATTTCTACATAATCATAACTTGTGGGGTACTTACATTTCTATAGGCGTCTATGGTGGCTCCGACCAATCATATTTCTCCATGTCGCCCGCCCTTAGCAGGTTTAACGCGACATATTCATCTTGAATGCACACATTTTATAACACATAATTTTCATCAACAACACGACACGTTGCATAACTCTCAGGAAGCTATTGCTCCCAAACATGTGAAACACTTATCTAATCACTACTTTAAAGGATATTTTACATATGTTGTACACTTAACACACGTCACTTTATACACTTTTCAATGCTGAAATTCCCTAGCAAAGATCGAAATTGCAGGTGTCGACAGCATCTCCCGTGCTCCTATCAACTTCTGATTGAAAGTCTGGTTTACCTGCTTTCGGAATCCACCAACAGTTTTTATATTTCCTACTCCTACGGTAAGCGTCCTGCGTTGCATAAATATGCTAGATCCCGTCTTGAGTGTTAACATCTGGTACTCTCATGACATTACCAAACACGTCATAGAGTTTCATTTAGCGCATACCATCGTAATTACACATACGATCAGTCAATACTATACACATTGCGCTTAACACTGTCCAATACTTTACACAAATAATTATTTACAATAGTTCTGCCATTAGTCTACACGGTGCTTCGTAACTGAACACGGCATAGTTCGTACTGCTGATTATGCCTATAGCACGACTATTATTCATAAAAGCTTATAAAATGCTTCATTTACATGTACCAGTCTTTGTTCGGCGTCTATTATGAGTAGAACCGCCATGCGTTCTGCCTTGACGAACTTGCTTCACAGTGGCTGTACCTGACTGAAGATTCACTTGAAGACTGCTCGTACCTTACTTGAAGACTGCTGTATACTGCTTACATACTGTCTCGTACTGCCCTCGTACTTGCTGCATACTGTTTGCAACTTACTGCAACTGTGCTGCACCTGGGTAACTTCTAACGTCGTGAAGACTGAAGATTCACTTGAGCTGTAACTGGGTGCACACTGCACGTGAACTGCGCGTAGACTGAGCTTCAACTGAGAGAGACTGGGTTGAGACAGAGCGCTCCTCCAAGGGTCTACTCCCTTATATCAGATTCTCACTGAAAGTAGGGCGAAATCTTCCCGCGAAATCTTGGCTCCTCTCACAGCGTGAATCTGGTCTCCAAACCATGATCATTGGGTTCCTCTTTCTTCACAGATTCCAAAACTATCTGCGTGCAAAGGAATCGCTCGTCCAATTAATTAATATTAATTCCTTTCTCCATAGCGTGGGACGCTATCTTAGGGGTATTCCCCGGCGACATTTTCAAATCTATCCGCGCACAATGGTCGTTTTACAGTCCTTCCGCACTTCGTTAAATATGCCCCAATTTCGCAGGTAAAAGGCTCTAAAATTAGCCTCCTGCCAAAAGATTCATCTGTGAGCAACTCTCATCACAATTCGTTGCTCCAATCACGAGTAATCAATGATTTTCCTGGGCATCTCTCCTCCCACTCCTCAAATCTATTCTCCGTCGGGGAATAACTGGGTCATTATTCAGGCCTCCCCCTGCTCCAGACGACAGAATGGGGTCACAGAGATGGACATGGCTCCACTGGGCCCCACCCACAATTCTGGGCTAATTTGTAAAATGTCAACTCTGTCCTCTCCGTGCTTCAAGCCTCGTATAGCCTACACCAAGTAGTCCAATAATGCTGTAATCTGCTCATTATTCCCTGCATTATTTTAATAAATAATGTCATTGCACCAAAATCACACCAGTGATTAAATATACACTTCTTTCGAGGGGTTTTTACCATGAAACTGCCTCTACAGATCTCTGGTTCGTTCCCTGGTGGAAACTTTACGCTTAGATCACAGTCTCTGAGAACCACGTTCAATTCCAGTCAGCATAACCTCCTCGGGTTCATATTCCCCTTGCGAAACTTATAAAAGTCAATTGCAAGTGGCTTTCTATAAGTAACCAGCTGACTGTCTACCTCTGTCGGTGTTTACATCTGGGGTCCTTCACCTCGTCTGGCTGCGAGTAGGTTAGTACTGTTCCCCCTTCCACACTCGGCCTTCTTCCTAAGCTGTTCATTCTCCATGCGGAGGGTCGCGTTTATGGCTTCAACCTCTCTCGCCACTCTGACCATTTCTTCATAGAATTCTCGCAGACACTGGCATTCTTTCTTCTCTTCGCTCACACTGGGTAAACTGTCTGCTTCTCGTCCCGTCTTGCCGTTCCAACTTTCAGGTCTGACTGCTTGGCTGACTTCGCTCTCCCCGTTGAGTTGGGTGTGCGTTACTAATACTTCTGCTTGTTCGTCGAATTCTTCTGGCGAGTAATAAACTTTTAAGTTGGCTACGTTCATAACGACCTCGTTTCCATTTTCTAGATGCCTTAACCTGTATGCATTGTTCTGGAGGTCTCTTATCACCTCGAACGGGCCGTGATAAGAAAAATTGAACTTTTTATACTTGCGTGCCTCTGGATCTGAACTGGCGGGTTTCTTTATTAAAACTTTCTCTCCCACGAGAAGCGGTCTATGATACCTCTTCGCACGATTTCTTCTCTGACGTCTCTCCGCCTGTGCTTTGAGATATTCAAAGGTTCGTTGGATCCTCAATTCTCTACCTGGCTGTGCGTCTACTAGCAATGGAATAACACCAGTCCACGGTCTCTCTGGTCTTTGATCCAGATGTAGAGTCACGGGAACCTGACCTGTCGCCTCATGTACAGTATTATTTATACAGTATTCAATTACTTCTAGAAATTCTATCCAACGCCAATTCTCCTCAGAGCAGTAGATCTTCATGTATTTCTGGATCTTTCTCATTACTCTTTCAACTGGACTTGCCTCAGGATGGCGAATGGTAGATAAAATCTGCCTAATTCCTAGAGTTTCCAGTTCTCGACGAAATTCTGCACTTGTAAAGCAACTTCCGTGGTCCGAGAGAATGTTATCCGGCTTCCCAAGAATCGGAATAACTCTCTCTTTCAGGCGCTTCAAGACCTGTTTTGAACTTGTCTTTTGTATGGGGCATAACACCACCATTTTCGAAAATACATCCATGGCTACAAAAATGTGTCTATTGCCTCTACGTGCTCTAGGCAATGGTCCAAAGTTGTCTATACTCAATAGCTGCCTTGGCTTCTCCGGTAACAACGGGATAGGTCGTTGCCTCATTAAAAAGGGATTTGGCTTAACCCTTTGGCATAGATCACATGTCCTAATAGTATTTCTCACCGTTTCTCTCAATTTTGGCCAAGTAAATGCTTCCTTCAACACAGCACAGAGTTTATCTATCCCCGGATGTCCAAATGCTCTGTGGGCTAGCCATACCAATCTTCTCTGCAAAGATGCAGGAATTACAATCCTTTGACGTGTATGATCTACATCGACCCACGTGTGTAATATCTGATTATACCATACATACTCTGTTGCCAATGCCTCCGCCTCTCTGTATACCGCAGTTCCCCTTGCTAAGCGTCCCTCAAAGTAATCGATCATCATCTTCAACCATGGGTCTTCGCGTTGTAGGTTGGTAAGGTTCCTTAAGTCATCCAACGTCTTCTGATCTCGATTCTCAATCTGGACCGCTAGCGCTTCCTCTTCTCTAGGGTAACGACTTAATATGTCCGGTATTACATTCTCTTTCCCTGGACAGTATTCAATTTCCACATTAAATTGCTGGATATACAGGGACCATCTTGTCAATCTCTGGCTAGACAAATCTGTCTTTAACAAAAATGTTAAAGCTTTATGGTCTGTTCTGAGGACTATTCGGAAGCCATACACGAGTTTGTGCCAAGATTGCAACGCGTACAAAATTGCGAGCAACTCTATCTCTGTGATCGTGTAGTTTTTCTCATGGGCTTTCAGTCTCCTGCTTATAAAGGCGATAAAAACTTTCTTCTCAGGCTGGTCAACATTTTCCTGGAATAGCATCGCTCCGATCCCAATGAGTGATGCATCCGTCTGTATGATGAACTTCTGGGTATAATCCGGGTATCCCAGCTTCACATATTCCAAAAGCATTTGTTTTGACCTCACGAATGCTTCCTGACATTGCTCCGTCCAATTCCATCTGCCGCCTTTCTTCAATAGGTCCTGCAGGGGTGCTACTGTCGCAGTATAGTTTGGGCAGTGGTTCGAAAAGAATCCAATTACTCCCAAATACTGTCGGACGTGCTTTACTTTCGTGGGTCGAGGGAAATTTCGAATTACCTCCAATGTATCTGGGTTAGGCTTCACTCCGTTTGCATCAATAACATGCCCTAGGAATTTGACTTCCCTCTGACAGAAGTGCGATTTCTTGATATTAAACTTAAAGTTAGCTTCTCGAAGGTCATCTAGCAACTTCTTCATGTCTCTCATGTGCTCCTCCAGAGATTCTGATGTGAGTAGAATGTCGTCTACATATCTGATGGTACTCTCTTTAACCTCATCTGATAGATTGCGATCTAACGCTCTTATCAGGGCTGAACCAGCTGTTTTCAACCCAAAAGGTAGCCTCAAAAATGTGAATGTATGTTGATCAAACATAAATCCTGTCAACAGACTAGTTTTCTTCTCTAATTCAAGATGATGGAAACTGGATGTGATATCCAAATTTGTGAATATGGTTTTCCCTTTAAACTTCCTGAGGATCTCTTTAATAGGTGGCACTTGGTCAAATTCCGGAATAACTCGCAAATTTAAGCGTCTCTGGTCCAGACAAACTCTGACAGATCCGTCTGTCTTTGGTACAATTACCAATGGACTTACGTAAGGCGTAGGTGTCTTCTCAATAACACCGGCCTCCAACATCTCCTGAATTGCCTCTTTCACTTTAGCATAATGCTTTTCAGCTATAGGGTAGGGTTTCTGCCTAAATGGTGTCCAATCACTGACTTGAAAAGCATAAGTGAAGTTCTTTATCCGACCAGGTCTCGAATCAAAGACTTCCTTCTGTTCCAGTAATAACTGCTTTAAATTTTCCTTCTCTTTTAGCCCAATTTTCGCTTCTTCTAGCTTTTCCGAAATATATTCTTCCAATTTGGGTTCCAGATCTTTTTCCAAGTCTGTGGCTAGTGTTGTAAGCTCCTCTTCTAACTGCTCAATAGCTAACACTCCCTCCTCAGCCACATCTCTGTATGTATGCCATACTTGTTCACTTGATCCTGGTTCAATCTCATTGAGTGCGACCTCTAAGCCTTCAGCTTCTTCATTCACATGGAACATAACCCTGTCCTGTGCTAGGTCGATTATCACTCTGTATTCCCTTATAAACTCTGCCCCAATAAGTAGGTTATAAGGCAATTTGTTTACTAACAGAAAACTCTGAGAGAAAATAGAGCCTCCTATCTGTAAATCTAGGAATACCTGGTATTTACATATCATTGTTCGGTCTGGAATTACCCCTTTTATCTTGACACTAGAGATCGGTATTTTCAAAATGTTCTCTCTCCGGGCTATTTCATTATATAGAGCTTGTGTCATGAGGCTCACTGTTGATCCTGTGTCTAGCAGACTTCTGACTTTTAATCCTGCCACCCTTACAATTATAATAGGCAATTCTCTCTTGACCATGACCTGTGGTCCTCCTGTATTCTCAATCAGTTCTTCTGGTTTGGCTATCCAATTGATGATGTTAATAGACTTCCATCCATCAGTCTCAAACTCTTCTAATTTTGGCGTTTTTTTTCTTCAGCGCCCGCCCCCTTGGAGTTTCTTCTCTCCTGTTCGCTGCGCTGTAGTTCCAAACTCTTAGCTCCATCTCCATATCTGTCTGGCGATGTCCTGTTCTGCATGACTTCTTGCCATCGAACTTGTTGTTTCTGGGGCTCATCTCCCCTTTCTTCGAGGTATCGCAAAGAAGCGTGATATCGTTCTTCTACCTCGTCATCGAAGTTACTTCTTCTTTCTTGGGGTCTCCAATTTCTATTATTGCCTTCTTGGCCATTGTTACCTCCATTGTTATGGTACGGTTTGCCCCTGTTATTCTGCTTATTCCACGAACTTCGACCTCTTCCTCCTCTATTAGCATTTCCTTTGAACTTTGACTGCCATCTTCTGGGTTCCTGTTCCCATTGCCGTCCATAGGAATCTAATGTTTCTGTGCTCGTAGCTTTGTTGTTCCTTGGAGCTTGCTGTTGGTCAGTCTGTGTGTTGGTCACGTGGACTTGTTCCACGGTTCGACTCTGACGCATTGTATTTGCTGTGGTGAGGTCCAGTTGCCTTAGAACTGTCTCCATTTCCATAGCAGTTTTCGCATTAGCCGAGATTAGTAGCCTTTGGATCTCGTATGGAAGCTGTTTGGCGATAGCAATACATAGCTCCAGTTCGCTTGGTTTTTGATCCAGCTCTTTAAAGCGACACATCTGCGATATGAAAAATTCTGCGTACTTTGTTGGATTATTAGTACTGTATTTCTTTGCATATAAATCCAACCGTAAATTCTGTTGGGTCGCGGCGTCCCAATATCTCTTCAAGAATGCCTCACGGAACTCCTCAACAGTATCAAAAGTGTAACGGAAGCTGCGAAACCATAATGCGCACTCTCCCTCTGTTAACTTCTCTATAGCACGTAGCCTACGCTCCTGCGGTATTCGTGCATCATTTAGATATTCCGTCACTTCCTTTAACCAATATTTTGGTGTCATACTACAGTGGCTACCTGAAAATTTCCTTGGTTTTTCTTCGCTTGCCCTAATGACGTTTATCACCTGGGTGTGCATAGCATTCTCATGTGGCGTCGATGCCGCAATTGGTACACCTGGCGTCATATAAGGACTTTCCCCTGGGCCTGTAGCATTCCTGCTCATAGGTTGGGTTTCCAAGTCTGCCCACCTTGTTTTCCTCATGTCCTCCATGCTGCCTTCACTTGACTTAGGACCTTTCAGAAGCGTTTCCTCCTGTGCTATTATCCTAGTCTCCATTTGATTGTGGCGCATCTCTGCTCTTTCTAGGCGAGTAATGACTTCTTTCTCTATTCTTGTAAGCCTATCTCGGTTTTCCTCGGCTACTTGAAATATTTTCACCTTGTCTTCTTTCAGACTTTGTTTGATATGGGATATTTCATCCTCTACATCTTCTTTAATTTGAGCAAGGGTCTTGTCGCTTGCCTCTGTTTTCTGGCCTTCTCTTATTTCGAGTTCTTCTCTTAACCCTTTAATTTCATCTTGAATGTGTCCATTGACTTTAGACAATTCATTCCGGACCTTGGTGATCTCACCTCTATTCTCCTCTTGCCTTTTGTTAACTATGACAATGTCACTTTGAACTTGGTCCAGTTCTTGATGAACTTTGCCCATCTGACTTTTCACGTTGCTTACCAGCTCCTTATTTTCATGAGCGATAGCCTTAATTTCGCCTATTTCCTGGCATTGACCTAATATATTCTGGTCCTGTTTCTTGAGGTCACCGTTAATTGCTCTAGCATAGCTTTTCAATTTCTGGTCCCATTTGGAGTCGTTCTCCTCTAATCTCTGGTCTACCGTTTTTGTAAACTCTGCGAACTGTTTCGCTTGGCGTTCGAGATTCGCCTCATTTTGGATTTGAATATCCTTAATATCGTTAGACAACGCATCTAATCTACTGTTGGTTTCCTCCTGAGCATGCTTACACGCTTGTAAATTACCCTCAAGTTTGGCTTCGATAGCCTCGAAACGTTTATCAGTTTTAACCTGCATTTCCGATACAATGCTTACAACAGTATCTGTTACTTCGGTCTTAATTACCTCTTGCATTTGACCTAACTTATTGTTTAATTCAATCTGGTTATTATTCATCTCAACTTTATTTGCATCTAACCGGTTGTTTATTTCAACCTGAGTTGCATTAATTGCCTCCTGATTGGCATCTAAACGAGTGTTTATACTATCCTGGAAAGCCTTAGCTTCCAGTTTATTCTGCTCGTTAGCAGCATCAAAATGCTGTTTCAATCCTGCAATAACCTGCAAGATTTCCTCCGTACCTGACATTTTACAATAACACACTTAAATATGCAGGCAGGCTTCCTGGAAAAATATGTGGATACGTTTCGAAGAGAAACATCAAACACTGCACACATATTGTGAAGTCGTACAAAAACCTGATAATATTATGGTAGATTGTGGATCTGGTATGTAGCGCTCATACCCTTGGGCAATTCTCTTCTCAATAGAGAGATTCTGCGTTACATAAAAAGCCTACTGAATTCAAAAATCACTCAAACACAGTTTGAGGCAAAACAATTACTATGGTTTTCCCCATGAAATACCATAAAAAATCTATGGGTTTTCCCTAAATCCCATAAGCTCCACGTACCTGGGCGCCATGATAAATAAATGATGCAGTTATTTACAAACGTTGTTCATGTATGCCAGGCATGTGCAATGCCAAGATCGCTCATATTGCACTGACGCAGGCGGTTCCATAATGAATTAATACCGCCCCACGTCGCTTGGGCCATGATAATAATTGAGTGTAAATACTTACAACGGAGTAGAACTGTACTTATACATCTATCAAAATTTATATGTACGTATCGGAACTTAGCTAGGATAGGAGCGGTCATTCCCTACTTCGTTAATTCTTACTTTAATAGAGTTGTGTGCACTAAATCTGACCGACTTTAGTTGTACCGATAGCTCAAATCACAGTATAGGACATCAAATCCCATGTACCCATGTGAGTAATCTCGATGGTAAATATGCAGCTGCCTCCAGCTAGCATCAGGTCTCAGGCGCGTGCCGTTCCCCCAAATGAGCAGTGCATATTTTGGATTTGAGGCTATAAGGTAACAACTCTACAATAACAAGGCACAACTCTATTCTAATACTTTAATTCAGTAAATAAGACTCATGGCTTCAAACACAAAAACAATCCCAAAACCATAAAAACAAAGCAAACAAAAATTTACTTCCACAATCCACAAACAAACAAAAATGAAATCATAATAAAGTCATATTAAACCATAAAGCTGTACCCTTATGTGAACTACATAAAGATATTCTAGTGCGCTGATGCACCTACGACTTCAATACAAACTGTACATTAACATAACAGTCATACAATGTGACTTCTTTAATATCACAAATTAATTATTCCTTAAACCTCTTGGTTTTAACAATTATGTGTGCCGTGCGTGTTTTGATTTTTCTCTTCTCACCAAACAAATGCTTTCATGCATTTACCTATTCGGACGTTGCACCGCAATCAACGTGCAACTCCCTAATTATGTAAGCTACCCCTCCACTTCCTCTACTTATATGGTTCCATTGCATGCTGTATGTGATTCCTACATAAAACGTTACGTTATAGCTTGGGTCGGATGGTACAATAGATTACCTTGCTCTCGTGGCGACTGGCATCTGGTAACTAACTTCAAAACTTGGTTTCAGTGACAGTACAAATACATCATCTAACTATTCGTCAGATAGCTAAAATAATGAACCATCAGGATGATCTATAATTATCCATGTGTTCCTAAACCACATGGCTACATTACTCAACATAACAATCTTTCATTATATGTCATTTACCAGGGTCTAAAATCTTTTGCTTTCAACTCGCCTTGACGGCTCGAGTGCCCCTGCAGACCCTCGGCTAGAGGAGTCAGCACACAATAGAAAGTGGGATGGGTGTTCCACCAATTACCTCGACCCTCCTTAAAGGTTTTGAATGCTTTCCTTTCTAAGCAGTAAAGATTTACAAGACAAATACTGTTGTCTGACCGACACACATATCCCAAAGGATCTTAGTTGACTATTATGCAAACAGGTATTGAATGAGCTTTTATAATTACTCCTACACAGAGGATATAATAACTGGCCTCACACGGGTCCATTCAACATGAAGGTTCGGGGTTCGTAATGCATTAGTCTAACGGGTGTACGATGTCTCAAGTAAAATATAGGCGCTACTGCAGCTGCCGCCATGAGTTTCGCTTCTACGAGCGGAATAACCTATCAAATAAGTTCTCGGGAGACCATAGAGTTTCGAGGTGTCCTCGTTCTCCTCGTCTCTATCACAGGATCCCAACCCGGAACACTTTCATATCCTTCCTCAGAGTTAGGGTACACACTACAACTCTGGCATAACATTATATCTCCACTTATGCCCATGACATAGGAGATTTCATACGTAGAATAGACCATCTGGCCCCTAACTCAATGCTACGACCTCCGACCTATATTATTAAGAGAAATCTAACAATTACTCTATAAGCTTCTCATATAAGCTGCAAATTCAATTCACTAAAAGCTCTTTCATGCCTGGCATCATTATTGAATATATGCAATATTCTGATATAAAACTTCTTTCCTTAATTACTGTAACGTAATCTTCTGTATCATCTTACTGCTTAGATTGATAAGTCTTGCAATTAGCGTAAATCTCTCGCTTACAACATTTATTTGTTTCCTGATGTGTTCATTCATACTTTTAATATTCATTATTATTATTACCATTAATCTCACTGACATAAATGACTAAAATCATTACTTTATTATTCTTATCAATCTCACTGACATAAATGACCAAAAAATCATTACTTTATTATTATTCTCACATAACTTTACCCGAAATCCGACATAGCCAAACGTCTTAAAAATCCGAACAATCGCGTTCGTCACATTTACATAACTGATTGCCATTCTTAATTCATAGTGGGAATAATTACTCCACTTAATGATGCAAATTAACATCTCAACTCTATAAAAATCAACACGATAATGACTAAACATGGAGGATCTGCCTCCTAAACTGATTTTTACTGGCATCTTTAAGGAATTCACAACATGCAATGGCCCATATTTCTACATAATCATAACTTGTGGGGTACTTACATTTCTATAGGCGTCTATGGTGGCTCCGACCAATCATATTTCTCCATGTCGCCCGCCCTTAGCAGGTTTAACGCGACATATTCATCTTGAATGCACACATTTTATAACACATAATTTTCATCAACAACACGACACGTTGCATAACTCTCAGGAAGCTATTGCTCCCAAACATGTGAAACACTTATCTAATCACTACTTTAAAGGATATTTTACATATGTTGTACACTTAACACACGTCACTTTATACACTTTTCAATGCTGAAATTCCCTAGCAAAGATCGAAATTGCAGGTGTCGACAGCATCTCCCGTGCTCCTATCAACTTCTGATTGAAAGTCTGGTTTACCTGCTTTCGGAATCCACCAACAGTTTTTATATTTCCTACTCCTACGGTAAGCGTCCTGCGTTGCATAAATATGCTAGATCCCGTCTTGAGTGTTAACATCTGGTACTCTCATGACATTACCAAACACGTCATAGAGTTTCATTTAGCGCATACCATCGTAATTACACATACGATCAGTCAATACTATACACATTGCGCTTAACACTGTCCAATACTTTACACAAATAATTATTTACAATAGTTCTGCCATTAGTCTACACGGTGCTTCGTAACTGAACACGGCATAGTTCGTACTGCTGATTATGCCTATAGCACGACTATTATTCATAAAAGCTTATAAAATGCTTCATTTACATGTACCAGTCTTTGTTCGGCGTCTATTATGAGTAGAACCGCCATGCGTTCTGCCTTGACGAACTTGCTTCACAGTGGCTGTACCTGACTGAAGATTCACTTGAAGACTGCTCGTACCTTACTTGAAGACTGCTGTATACTGCTTACATACTGTCTCGTACTGCCCTCGTACTTGCTGCATACTGTTTGCAACTTACTGCAACTGTGCTGCACCTGGGTAACTTCTAACGTCGTGAAGACTGAAGATTCACTTGAGCTGTAACTGGGTGCACACTGCACGTGAACTGCGCGTAGACTGAGCTTCAACTGAGAGAGACTGGGTTGAGACAGAGCGCTCCTCCAAGGGTCTACTCCCTTATATCAGATTCTCACTGAAAGTAGGGCGAAATCTTCCCGCGAAATCTTGGCTCCTCTCACAGCGTGAATCTGGTCTCCAAACCATGATCATTGGGTTCCTCTTTCTTCACAGATTCCAAAACTATCTGCGTGCAAAGGAATCGCTCGTCCAATTAATTAATATTAATTCCTTTCTCCATAGCGTGGGACGCTATCTTAGGGGTATTCCCCGGCGACATTTTCAAATCTATCCGCGCACAATGGTCGTTTTACAGTCCTTCCGCACTTCGTTAAATATGCCCCAATTTCGCAGGTAAAAGGCTCTAAAATTAGCCTCCTGCCAAAAGATTCATCTGTGAGCAACTCTCATCACAATTCGTTGCTCCAATCACGAGTAATCAATGATTTTCCTGGGCATCTCTCCTCCCACTCCTCAAATCTATTCTCCGTCGGGGAATAACTGGGTCATTATTCAGGCCTCCCCCTGCTCCAGACGACAGAATGGGGTCACAGAGATGGACATGGCTCCACTGGGCCCCACCCACAATTCTGGGCTAATTTGTAAAATGTCAACTCTGTCCTCTCCGTGCTTCAAGCCTCGTATAGCCTACACCAAGTAGTCCAATAATGCTGTAATCTGCTCATTATTCCCTGCATTATTTTAATAAATAATGTCATTGCACCAAAATCACACCAGTGATTAAATATACACTTCTTTCGAGGGGTTTTTACCATGAAACTGCCTCTACAGATCTCTGGTTCGTTCCCTGGTGGAAACTTTACGCTTAGATCACAGTCTCTGAGAACCACGTTCAATTCCAGTCAGCATAACCTCCTCGGGTTCATATTCCCCTTGCGAAACTTATAAAAGTCAATTGCAAGTGGCTTTCTATAAGTAACCAGCTGACTGTCTACCTCTGTCGGTGTTTACATCTGGGGTCCTTCACCTCGTCTGGCTGCGAGTAGGTTAGTACTGTTCCCCCTTCCACACTCGGCCTTCTTCCTAAGCTGTTCATTCTCCATGCGGAGGGTCGCGTTTATGGCTTCAACCTCTCTCGCCACTCTGACCATTTCTTCATAGAATTCTCGCAGACACTGGCATTCTTTCTTCTCTTCGCTCACACTGGGTAAACTGTCTGCTTCTCGTCCCGTCTTGCCGTTCCAACTTTCAGGTCTGACTGCTTGGCTGACTTCGCTCTCCCCGTTGAGTTGGGTGTGCGTTACTAATACTTCTGCTTGTTCGTCGAATTCTTCTGGCGAGTAATAAACTTTTAAGTTGGCTACGTTCATAACGACCTCGTTTCCATTTTCTAGATGCCTTAACCTGTATGCATTGTTCTGGAGGTCTCTTATCACCTCGAACGGGCCGTGATAAGAAAAATTGAACTTTTTATACTTGCGTGCCTCTGGATCTGAACTGGCGGGTTTCTTTATTAAAACTTTCTCTCCCACGAGAAGCGGTCTATGATACCTCTTCGCACGATTTCTTCTCTGACGTCTCTCCGCCTGTGCTTTGAGATATTCAAAGGTTCGTTGGATCCTCAATTCTCTACCTGGCTGTGCGTCTACTAGCAATGGAATAACACCAGTCCACGGTCTCTCTGGTCTTTGATCCAGATGTAGAGTCACGGGAACCTGACCTGTCGCCTCATGTACAGTATTATTTATACAGTATTCAATTACTTCTAGAAATTCTATCCAACGCCAATTCTCCTCAGAGCAGTAGATCTTCATGTATTTCTGGATCTTTCTCATTACTCTTTCAACTGGACTTGCCTCAGGATGGCGAATGGTAGATAAAATCTGCCTAATTCCTAGAGTTTCCAGTTCTCGACGAAATTCTGCACTTGTAAAGCAACTTCCGTGGTCCGAGAGAATGTTATCCGGCTTCCCAAGAATCGGAATAACTCTCTCTTTCAGGCGCTTCAAGACCTGTTTTGAACTTGTCTTTTGTATGGGGCATAACACCACCATTTTCGAAAATACATCCATGGCTACAAAAATGTGTCTATTGCCTCTACGTGCTCTAGGCAATGGTCCAAAGTTGTCTATACTCAATAGCTGCCTTGGCTTCTCCGGTAACAACGGGATAGGTCGTTGCCTCATTAAAAAGGGATTTGGCTTAACCCTTTGGCATAGATCACATGTCCTAATAGTATTTCTCACCGTTTCTCTCAATTTTGGCCAAGTAAATGCTTCCTTCAACACAGCACAGAGTTTATCTATCCCCGGATGTCCAAATGCTCTGTGGGCTAGCCATACCAATCTTCTCTGCAAAGATGCAGGAATTACAATCCTTTGACGTGTATGATCTACATCGACCCACGTGTGTAATATCTGATTATACCATACATACTCTGTTGCCAATGCCTCCGCCTCTCTGTATACCGCAGTTCCCCTTGCTAAGCGTCCCTCAAAGTAATCGATCATCATCTTCAACCATGGGTCTTCGCGTTGTAGGTTGGTAAGGTTCCTTAAGTCATCCAACGTCTTCTGATCTCGATTCTCAATCTGGACCGCTAGCGCTTCCTCTTCTCTAGGGTAACGACTTAATATGTCCGGTATTACATTCTCTTTCCCTGGACAGTATTCAATTTCCACATTAAATTGCTGGATATACAGGGACCATCTTGTCAATCTCTGGCTAGACAAATCTGTCTTTAACAAAAATGTTAAAGCTTTATGGTCTGTTCTGAGGACTATTCGGAAGCCATACACGAGTTTGTGCCAAGATTGCAACGCGTACAAAATTGCGAGCAACTCTATCTCTGTGATCGTGTAGTTTTTCTCATGGGCTTTCAGTCTCCTGCTTATAAAGGCGATAAAAACTTTCTTCTCAGGCTGGTCAACATTTTCCTGGAATAGCATCGCTCCGATCCCAATGAGTGATGCATCCGTCTGTATGATGAACTTCTGGGTATAATCCGGGTATCCCAGCTTCACATATTCCAAAAGCATTTGTTTTGACCTCACGAATGCTTCCTGACATTGCTCCGTCCAATTCCATCTGCCGCCTTTCTTCAATAGGTCCTGCAGGGGTGCTACTGTCGCAGTATAGTTTGGGCAGTGGTTCGAAAAGAATCCAATTACTCCCAAATACTGTCGGACGTGCTTTACTTTCGTGGGTCGAGGGAAATTTCGAATTACCTCCAATGTATCTGGGTTAGGCTTCACTCCGTTTGCATCAATAACATGCCCTAGGAATTTGACTTCCCTCTGACAGAAGTGCGATTTCTTGATATTAAACTTAAAGTTAGCTTCTCGAAGGTCATCTAGCAACTTCTTCATGTCTCTCATGTGCTCCTCCAGAGATTCTGATGTGAGTAGAATGTCGTCTACATATCTGATGGTACTCTCTTTAACCTCATCTGATAGATTGCGATCTAACGCTCTTATCAGGGCTGAACCAGCTGTTTTCAACCCAAAAGGTAGCCTCAAAAATGTGAATGTATGTTGATCAAACATAAATCCTGTCAACAGACTAGTTTTCTTCTCTAATTCAAGATGATGGAAACTGGATGTGATATCCAAATTTGTGAATATGGTTTTCCCTTTAAACTTCCTGAGGATCTCTTTAATAGGTGGCACTTGGTCAAATTCCGGAATAACTCGCAAATTTAAGCGTCTCTGGTCCAGACAAACTCTGACAGATCCGTCTGTCTTTGGTACAATTACCAATGGACTTACGTAAGGCGTAGGTGTCTTCTCAATAACACCGGCCTCCAACATCTCCTGAATTGCCTCTTTCACTTTAGCATAATGCTTTTCAGCTATAGGGTAGGGTTTCTGCCTAAATGGTGTCCAATCACTGACTTGAAAAGCATAAGTGAAGTTCTTTATCCGACCAGGTCTCGAATCAAAGACTTCCTTCTGTTCCAGTAATAACTGCTTTAAATTTTCCTTCTCTTTTAGCCCAATTTTCGCTTCTTCTAGCTTTTCCGAAATATATTCTTCCAATTTGGGTTCCAGATCTTTTTCCAAGTCTGTGGCTAGTGTTGTAAGCTCCTCTTCTAACTGCTCAATAGCTAACACTCCCTCCTCAGCCACATCTCTGTATGTATGCCATACTTGTTCACTTGATCCTGGTTCAATCTCATTGAGTGCGACCTCTAAGCCTTCAGCTTCTTCATTCACATGGAACATAACCCTGTCCTGTGCTAGGTCGATTATCACTCTGTATTCCCTTATAAACTCTGCCCCAATAAGTAGGTTATAAGGCAATTTGTTTACTAACAGAAAACTCTGAGAGAAAATAGAGCCTCCTATCTGTAAATCTAGGAATACCTGGTATTTACATATCATTGTTCGGTCTGGAATTACCCCTTTTATCTTGACACTAGAGATCGGTATTTTCAAAATGTTCTCTCTCCGGGCTATTTCATTATATAGAGCTTGTGTCATGAGGCTCACTGTTGATCCTGTGTCTAGCAGACTTCTGACTTTTAATCCTGCCACCCTTACAATTATAATAGGCAATTCTCTCTTGACCATGACCTGTGGTCCTCCTGTATTCTCAATCAGTTCTTCTGGTTTGGCTATCCAATTGATGATGTTAATAGACTTCCATCCATCAGTCTCAAACTCTTCTAATTTTGGCGTTTTTTTTCTTCAGCGCCCGCCCCCTTGGAGTTTCTTCTCTCCTGTTCGCTGCGCTGTAGTTCCAAACTCTTAGCTCCATCTCCATATCTGTCTGGCGATGTCCTGTTCTGCATGACTTCTTGCCATCGAACTTGTTGTTTCTGGGGCTCATCTCCCCTTTCTTCGAGGTATCGCAAAGAAGCGTGATATCGTTCTTCTACCTCGTCATCGAAGTTACTTCTTCTTTCTTGGGGTCTCCAATTTCTATTATTGCCTTCTTGGCCATTGTTACCTCCATTGTTATGGTACGGTTTGCCCCTGTTATTCTGCTTATTCCACGAACTTCGACCTCTTCCTCCTCTATTAGCATTTCCTTTGAACTTTGACTGCCATCTTCTGGGTTCCTGTTCCCATTGCCGTCCATAGGAATCTAATGTTTCTGTGCTCGTAGCTTTGTTGTTCCTTGGAGCTTGCTGTTGGTCAGTCTGTGTGTTGGTCACGTGGACTTGTTCCACGGTTCGACTCTGACGCATTGTATTTGCTGTGGTGAGGTCCAGTTGCCTTAGAACTGTCTCCATTTCCATAGCAGTTTTCGCATTAGCCGAGATTAGTAGCCTTTGGATCTCGTATGGAAGCTGTTTGGCGATAGCAATACATAGCTCCAGTTCGCTTGGTTTTTGATCCAGCTCTTTAAAGCGACACATCTGCGATATGAAAAATTCTGCGTACTTTGTTGGATTATTAGTACTGTATTTCTTTGCATATAAATCCAACCGTAAATTCTGTTGGGTCGCGGCGTCCCAATATCTCTTCAAGAATGCCTCACGGAACTCCTCAACAGTATCAAAAGTGTAACGGAAGCTGCGAAACCATAATGCGCACTCTCCCTCTGTTAACTTCTCTATAGCACGTAGCCTACGCTCCTGCGGTATTCGTGCATCATTTAGATATTCCGTCACTTCCTTTAACCAATATTTTGGTGTCATACTACAGTGGCTACCTGAAAATTTCCTTGGTTTTTCTTCGCTTGCCCTAATGACGTTTATCACCTGGGTGTGCATAGCATTCTCATGTGGCGTCGATGCCGCAATTGGTACACCTGGCGTCATATAAGGACTTTCCCCTGGGCCTGTAGCATTCCTGCTCATAGGTTGGGTTTCCAAGTCTGCCCACCTTGTTTTCCTCATGTCCTCCATGCTGCCTTCACTTGACTTAGGACCTTTCAGAAGCGTTTCCTCCTGTGCTATTATCCTAGTCTCCATTTGATTGTGGCGCATCTCTGCTCTTTCTAGGCGAGTAATGACTTCTTTCTCTATTCTTGTAAGCCTATCTCGGTTTTCCTCGGCTACTTGAAATATTTTCACCTTGTCTTCTTTCAGACTTTGTTTGATATGGGATATTTCATCCTCTACATCTTCTTTAATTTGAGCAAGGGTCTTGTCGCTTGCCTCTGTTTTCTGGCCTTCTCTTATTTCGAGTTCTTCTCTTAACCCTTTAATTTCATCTTGAATGTGTCCATTGACTTTAGACAATTCATTCCGGACCTTGGTGATCTCACCTCTATTCTCCTCTTGCCTTTTGTTAACTATGACAATGTCACTTTGAACTTGGTCCAGTTCTTGATGAACTTTGCCCATCTGACTTTTCACGTTGCTTACCAGCTCCTTATTTTCATGAGCGATAGCCTTAATTTCGCCTATTTCCTGGCATTGACCTAATATATTCTGGTCCTGTTTCTTGAGGTCACCGTTAATTGCTCTAGCATAGCTTTTCAATTTCTGGTCCCATTTGGAGTCGTTCTCCTCTAATCTCTGGTCTACCGTTTTTGTAAACTCTGCGAACTGTTTCGCTTGGCGTTCGAGATTCGCCTCATTTTGGATTTGAATATCCTTAATATCGTTAGACAACGCATCTAATCTACTGTTGGTTTCCTCCTGAGCATGCTTACACGCTTGTAAATTACCCTCAAGTTTGGCTTCGATAGCCTCGAAACGTTTATCAGTTTTAACCTGCATTTCCGATACAATGCTTACAACAGTATCTGTTACTTCGGTCTTAATTACCTCTTGCATTTGACCTAACTTATTGTTTAATTCAATCTGGTTATTATTCATCTCAACTTTATTTGCATCTAACCGGTTGTTTATTTCAACCTGAGTTGCATTAATTGCCTCCTGATTGGCATCTAAACGAGTGTTTATACTATCCTGGAAAGCCTTAGCTTCCAGTTTATTCTGCTCGTTAGCAGCATCAAAATGCTGTTTCAATCCTGCAATAACCTGCAAGATTTCCTCCGTACCTGACATTTTACAATAACACACTTAAATATGCAGGCAGGCTTCCTGGAAAAATATGTGGATACGTTTCGAAGAGAAACATCAAACACTGCACACATATTGTGAAGTCGTACAAAAACCTGATAATATTATGGTAGATTGTGGATCTGGTATGTAGCGCTCATACCCTTGGGCAATTCTCTTCTCAATAGAGAGATTCTGCGTTACATAAAAAGCCTACTGAATTCAAAAATCACTCAAACACAGTTTGAGGCAAAACAATTACTATGGTTTTCCCCATGAAATACCATAAAAAATCTATGGGTTTTCCCTAAATCCCATAAGCTCCACGTACCTGGGCGCCATGATAAATAAATGATGCAGTTATTTACAAACGTTGTTCATGTATGCCAGGCATGTGCAATGCCAAGATCGCTCATATTGCACTGACGCAGGCGGTTCCATAATGAATTAATACCGCCCCACGTCGCTTGGGCCATGATAATAATTGAGTGTAAATACTTACAACGGAGTAGAACTGTACTTATACATCTATCAAAATTTATATGTACGTATCGGAACTTAGCTAGGATAGGAGCGGTCATTCCCTACTTCGTTAATTCTTACTTTAATAGAGTTGTGTGCACTAAATCTGACCGACTTTAGTTGTACCGATAGCTCAAATCACAGTATAGGACATCAAATCCCATGTACCCATGTGAGTAATCTCGATGGTAAATATGCAGCTGCCTCCAGCTAGCATCAGGTCTCAGGCGCGTGCCGTTCCCCCAAATGAGCAGTGCATATTTTGGATTTGAGGCTATAAGGTAACAACTCTACAATAACAAGGCACAACTCTATTCTAATACTTTAATTCAGTAAATAAGACTCATGGCTTCAAACACAAAAACAATCCCAAAACCATAAAAACAAAGCAAACAAAAATTTACTTCCACAATCCACAAACAAACAAAAATGAAATCATAATAAAGTCATATTAAACCATAAAGCTGTACCCTTATGTGAACTACATAAAGATATTCTAGTGCGCTGATGCACCTACGACTTCAATACAAACTGTACATTAACATAACAGTCATACAATGTGACTTCTTTAATATCACAAATTAATTATTCCTTAAACCTCTTGGTTTTAACAATTATGTGTGCCGTGCGTGTTTTGATTTTTCTCTTCTCACCAAACAAATGCTTTCATGCATTTACCTATTCGGACGTTGCACCGCAATCAACGTGCAACTCCCTAATTATGTAAGCTACCCCTCCACTTCCTCTACTTATATGGTTCCATTGCATGCTGTATGTGATTCCTACATAAAACGTTACGTTATAGCTTGGGTCGGATGGTACAATAGATTACCTTGCTCTCGTGGCGACTGGCATCTGGTAACTAACTTCAAAACTTGGTTTCAGTGACAGTACAAATACATCATCTAACTATTCGTCAGATAGCTAAAATAATGAACCATCAGGATGATCTATAATTATCCATGTGTTCCTAAACCACATGGCTACATTACTCAACATAACAATCTTTCATTATATGTCATTTACCAGGGTCTAAAATCTTTTGCTTTCAACTCGCCTTGACGGCTCGAGTGCCCCTGCAGACCCTCGGCTAGAGGAGTCAGCACACAATAGAAAGTGGGATGGGTGTTCCACCAATTACCTCGACCCTCCTTAAAGGTTTTGAATGCTTTCCTTTCTAAGCAGTAAAGATTTACAAGACAAATACTGTTGTCTGACCGACACACATATCCCAAAGGATCTTAGTTGACTATTATGCAAACAGGTATTGAATGAGCTTTTATAATTACTCCTACACAGAGGATATAATAACTGGCCTCACACGGGTCCATTCAACATGAAGGTTCGGGGTTCGTAATGCATTAGTCTAACGGGTGTACGATGTCTCAAGTAAAATATAGGCGCTACTGCAGCTGCCGCCATGAGTTTCGCTTCTACGAGCGGAATAACCTATCAAATAAGTTCTCGGGAGACCATAGAGTTTCGAGGTGTCCTCGTTCTCCTCGTCTCTATCACAGGATCCCAACCCGGAACACTTTCATATCCTTCCTCAGAGTTAGGGTACACACTACAACTCTGGCATAACATTATATCTCCACTTATGCCCATGACATAGGAGATTTCATACGTAGAATAGACCATCTGGCCCCTAACTCAATGCTACGACCTCCGACCTATATTATTAAGAGAAATCTAACAATTACTCTATAAGCTTCTCATATAAGCTGCAAATTCAATTCACTAAAAGCTCTTTCATGCCTGGCATCATTATTGAATATATGCAATATTCTGATATAAAACTTCTTTCCTTAATTACTGTAACGTAATCTTCTGTATCATCTTACTGCTTAGATTGATAAGTCTTGCAATTAGCGTAAATCTCTCGCTTACAACATTTATTTGTTTCCTGATGTGTTCATTCATACTTTTAATATTCATTATTATTATTACCATTAATCTCACTGACATAAATGACTAAAATCATTACTTTATTATTCTTATCAATCTCACTGACATAAATGACCAAAAAATCATTACTTTATTATTATTCTCACATAACTTTACCCGAAATCCGACATAGCCAAACGTCTTAAAAATCCGAACAATCGCGTTCGTCACATTTACATAACTGATTGCCATTCTTAATTCATAGTGGGAATAATTACTCCACTTAATGATGCAAATTAACATCTCAACTCTATAAAAATCAACACGATAATGACTAAACATGGAGGATCTGCCTCCTAAACTGATTTTTACTGGCATCTTTAAGGAATTCACAACATGCAATGGCCCATATTTCTACATAATCATAACTTGTGGGGTACTTACATTTCTATAGGCGTCTATGGTGGCTCCGACCAATCATATTTCTCCATGTCGCCCGCCCTTAGCAGGTTTAACGCGACATATTCATCTTGAATGCACACATTTTATAACACATAATTTTCATCAACAACACGACACGTTGCATAACTCTCAGGAAGCTATTGCTCCCAAACATGTGAAACACTTATCTAATCACTACTTTAAAGGATATTTTACATATGTTGTACACTTAACACACGTCACTTTATACACTTTTCAATGCTGAAATTCCCTAGCAAAGATCGAAATTGCAGGTGTCGACAGCATCTCCCGTGCTCCTATCAACTTCTGATTGAAAGTCTGGTTTACCTGCTTTCGGAATCCACCAACAGTTTTTATATTTCCTACTCCTACGGTAAGCGTCCTGCGTTGCATAAATATGCTAGATCCCGTCTTGAGTGTTAACATCTGGTACTCTCATGACATTACCAAACACGTCATAGAGTTTCATTTAGCGCATACCATCGTAATTACACATACGATCAGTCAATACTATACACATTGCGCTTAACACTGTCCAATACTTTACACAAATAATTATTTACAATAGTTCTGCCATTAGTCTACACGGTGCTTCGTAACTGAACACGGCATAGTTCGTACTGCTGATTATGCCTATAGCACGACTATTATTCATAAAAGCTTATAAAATGCTTCATTTACATGTACCAGTCTTTGTTCGGCGTCTATTATGAGTAGAACCGCCATGCGTTCTGCCTTGACGAACTTGCTTCACAGTGGCTGTACCTGACTGAAGATTCACTTGAAGACTGCTCGTACCTTACTTGAAGACTGCTGTATACTGCTTACATACTGTCTCGTGCTGCCCTCGTACTTGCTGCATACTGTTTGCAACTTACTGCAACTGTGCTGCACCTGGGTAACTTCTAACGTCGTGAAGACTGAAGATTCACTTGAGCTGTAACTGGGTGCACACTGCACGTGAACTGCGCGTAGACTGAGCTTCAACTGAGAGAGACTGGGTTGAGACAGAGCGCTCCTCCAAGGGTCTACTCCCTTATATCAGATTCTCACTGAAAGTAGGGCGAAATCTTCCCGCGAAATCTTGGCTCCTCTCACAGCGTGAATCTGGTCTCCAAACCATGATCATTGGGTTCCTCTTTCTTCACAGATTCCAAAACTATCTGCGTGCAAAGGAATCGCTCGTCCAATTAATTAATATTAATTCCTTTCTCCATAGCGTGGGACGCTATCTTAGGGGTATTCCCCGGCGACATTTTCAAATCTATCCGCGCACAATGGTCGTTTTACAGTCCTTCCGCACTTCGTTAAATATGCCCCAATTTCGCAGGTAAAAGGCTCTAAAATTAGCCTCCTGCCAAAAGATTCATCTGTGAGCAACTCTCATCACAATTCGTTGCTCCAATCACGAGTAATCAATGATTTTCCTGGGCATCTCTCCTCCCACTCCTCAAATCTATTCTCCGTCGGGGAATAACTGGGTCATTATTCAGGCCTCCCCCTGCTCCAGACGACAGAATGGGGTCACAGAGATGGACATGGCTCCACTGGGCCCCACCCACAATTCTGGGCTAATTTGTAAAATGTCAACTCTGTCCTCTCCGTGCTTCAAGCCTCGTATAGCCTACACCAAGTAGTCCAATAATGCTGTAATCTGCTCATTATTCCCTGCATTATTTTAATAAATAATGTCATTGCACCAAAATCACACCAGTGATTAAATATACACTTCTTTCGAGGGGTTTTTACCATGAAACTGCCTCTACAGATCTCTGGTTCGTTCCCTGGTGGAACCTTTACGCTGAGATCACAGTCTCTGAGAACCACGTTCAATTCCAGTCAGCATAACCTCCTCGGGTTCACTAGTAAATGGCTAATTCACTTTTTGTTGTGATTTGAACATATATATAGTACGGTATTGGCTTCTGACATATGTTTGGTTTGTTGTTGCTGGCCATTATTTGCCACATGGTAAGATTTCTTCAGTCAATGCCTGTTGCGGTTTAATCTCTTCTTTGTAGTATCGTGAAAGTCACCGACTGCATCCAAACCCAGGATATCTAGTCCAATATGGGTGATGTGTATAATCAAAGTACTGCAATTTTAATGACTTATAATTACAAGAGGAATGTAATTAAATAATAGTTATCTTATTCGAACATCGAATTTTCATGAAATATTCTACAGAGTTTATAATTTAACACAATTATTAGGGAAATGGTCAGGTATATGTAAGAGGAGCTGCTGTCATGCTTGCATAGGCTAGTGATATTACTCGGTTCGTTTGCTAGGGATGAGTCTAGCTGTGTACTAAGCAAATGCTTGCTTCGTGGGAAGTTTCTAAGTTCAGAGGTTATCATGACTCAAATAGCTGGGCTAGGGCGACAACAAGTCCCTGTTCCATAGAAGTTATCAGACAAGGAGGCAACAATTAGGAATATTAGGTTCCATGCATTTTGATTGGTTGAGAACCACACCCCGCCATAGTGCATGCTGTTCCGTGGTGGGAAAATGGGCTAGCTAGAATCTAGACGATAAGAGCCTCGAGAGAAGCAACCGAAAGAGAATGGTGAAGAGATGTTACCACGAGAGTCTCCAGTTCACAAGATACCTTAGGAACATAGGTCTTGACAGCAGTAGAGTCCATGCAAAGGGCATCAGCGAGAACTTGTATAGTCTGGTTTAACTAGGGAAGAGTGAAGACTAAACCGCAAAACTGACCAGCCTCCACGAGAATTTGTATGTAACTTTTGTAGATGTACATACTGAATGACGAGCTCTAGTAAACAAATGAGTTGTATTTATGGGCAAGGAACAAAGCCGATAAACATTGAGTTCCCAGGGCTCAAATCCACATCCAGTTACCAACATTTGATCACTCGTCCGGTAAACTAGATAATTCATCTACAGTATATCAGAGCAACGAATATTCAACTGGGTCAAGACAGTAGAATCGATTCAGGCCGACTTCCAGTACAATTTTCATTTGACTGCTACCGGATTTTGAGAACACAAGCAACAGTTTCTGGTATATTTTCTGGATTTAGAGGCCATCTTAACTCATATGTGAAAAGGAAGCTTTTAGTTTTACGTGGCCGATAATCATGCGATCATGAGCCACGGAACCTCCTTTTTTACGTAGAATCCGAACCACAGGACATGGCATTTCACTTTGAAAATCTCACAGGCATTGACCGGGAATCGAACCCGGTCCCGGTTAGTCAGAAGGCAACAGCTTGACCGTTGCGCAACCACGCCCCTGTCTAGTGTGTGACTGAGTTCAGGTTATGTTTACATACTACTCCTGGAGGGAGAGATAAATCTTCAGCGGCACGTGATTCAAACCTTAAGCAAAGTACTCCGGGTTCTATTTTACACATGCCTTGGCAAGTTATATAGTGAAAGAATCGCTCTTCTGTCGGTCAACACGTCAATGTGCCCAATTAAATTGGTCGGGGAATAAAACTTACTGACTTGGGGGAAATACGGTACATGGATTAATTATACACTTCTTATTCGAAAACAGGCATATAAAAGGTGTATATTCTCTGAATTCTTTCCAGGTTTCCGTCCACCTCGTTGCGTAGTAGCGAGCAAACTTGGATGTCATCGCGGAGTTCCGGGTGAGATTCCGGCCCTGCGAAGAAATGTAATTCTGATCTGAAACGTGGTACAGCCAGCCTCGTGAGGCAAAACTTAGAAAAGGCAGGTTCGATTCCTACCTCAGTAATCCTGGAAGTGGTCTTCCGTGGTTTCCCACTTCTACTCCTAACTTAAAGCCATGGCTGCTTCCTACCCACATTCTACCTCAATTGCAAATACCCACAGTAGTACAGGTGCCACAGTGACACAGGTCATCAGACAAATTTTACACACACCCAAGTGTATGGAGCTACATGACCACGATGTTGCAATACCCCTAAAAATCAACAACTACAACACCACTCTTTCGAGGTTAACAATTGTGAGTAGATAACTGTTACTCCCTGATCAGTTTAAGTAAACTCATTAACGAGTTAACCAAATGAAATAATTATGTTATTAGATTAGGATAGCAACACCGAAATATGGCTTACAAAATGTCTATTTTCGAGTTATTTTCCTAATTAAAAGGGTCTTCAATACTATCAACAAAAAATGTGGAACGTCAATATTCTCATGTTTGTGTTATTAATAATCGAACCAAATCAAACCAGACCACTCAGCTTAGCCACGCGTGTTAAACGCCACAGCTGCATGGTATAGACGGGTGTCCATGTATTGAAGTTTTGAATCACAGCACTGACAGTGGCCATCCTGAGTCATGGGTTTTCCACATTCGCTTTTGAAAAATGTCAGGACGGTGACTTATTTTGAATTCAGGTGTGCCAGTCCCTATCATACACACAGTTGTACACATTACTTGAGTCACCTTAGAAACAAAGGATAGCAGACAAATTCCATACACAGAAAAGTTGTTGTTGATTCAATTTAGGGGCTCTGCGACATCATGGTCCCGTAGGTCCGTGTGCTTGAGTGTGTGTGTTAGTGGGGGGGTTAATTTGTGGGGGGAAATTTGTCTGATAATCTGTGTTATTGTGATGGCTGTACTAGTGTGTGTATTTGTAATTCAGATGAGGATTAGGACGGAGGCAGCCGTGGCCTTAAGTTAGAAACCTGGAGTAGAAGTGAGAAACCACGGAAAACCACTACCAGGATAGTTCAGGTGAGAATTTAGCCTGCATCTTCTCTGTTTTGCCTCACGAGGCTGAGAGTACTCCGTTCCATTACACATTACATCCACTATCTTCCATTGGTTACGTGGACCTAGATTTTGGGGTGAATAACGCTTCTGTGGATAAAATACTTAGAGACTTACGTTTTAAGTTTGGTATTTGTTTTCCACGTTCAAGGCTGACTTTCATTTACTCACCACTTGTGATATTGACTGGGATTGTTTTAAGGAAAGATGAATGCAGAGCTTAGTCCTTTAGGGCACTTCTTGTATTAATGTAAGTTGGCATATGCAGTAGCATAATTTAACTCCTTCACCCCATTGTAGCATATGAAGGGAGATAGGAGACAACCCTAATCAGGCGTACGGACACAACAACCTTAAATCGGGCCCTGCTATTACCTAGACAGTAACTCTGCAATATGTACGGAAGATCAACATCTGAGAAAATATGAAATATCCCAGGTTTAGGGATACAAATCCCGTCCGGGGGAGGATTGGCTTCTGGTTAATTTGCTTTGAGAGATAAGGCTTGCTGTCATGTAAGATAGAGTTACCCGCAGTGGCGGATCCAGCGGGGGGCACCAGGGGCAAGTGCCCCCCCCCCCCCCCCCGAAAAGCCAGTTGTCTGAAACATTGATATTGCCGATAAAAATGATTGTTTCTGCAAACTGCACTGCAAGTAAAATCTTTGCTGTATTGCCTGCATTCATGAATGTGGTCAATGTTTGTTATCATCTAGTATGTAATGGCAACACTGTTAATATAATCGCTACATCGACACACAATTGTTTATGTTTAGGACAGGTACAAGCAGTAGCGTAGCCAGGATCGACCAATGTGGGGGGGGGGAGGTGGTTATAATTACTCGAATCCAAATTCTACAAGAATTTCGTCCCGAGGCATAGACGCGCTCGTCAAACGTGCACCATGGCCGCGAGGGCACCTGCAGTAAGTACGAATATCATGGGTTTGAATCCTGGTGCTGACAGCGGTTATCCTGAGTGTTGTTTTCCCCCGAGATTTTCTACACTTCTTGCAGGAAATTGCCGGGATAGTGTCTTACTACAAGTCCCGGAGCGTCTATCTCATCCCTGTCCCTGATATATTTACACACATTACTACAGTCATCACAGCAATATAGGTTGCCAGACAACTGCAGCACACACCCAACTATACCGGGCTGATGACCAAGATGTCTCAAGGCCCCTCAAATGAATTATTAACAACAACTCTACAAGTATTTCCATTTCTCAATGATATATTGTTACACAAGAAAAGTTTCGTATTTTTGGTCCCGACGTTTTCGAATAGTACAATTTGCACAAAAGACAACAACAACAAAATACAGTTCTGTAAAAAATGAAGTTAATTTTTAACTGAAATGATAAATCTATAACATTCCTGTTCCCCTGGCAGAAACAAAATAAACTCGAATCTATAATATGTGCTACCAACATGAAGATTGCTTACCTCTCAACAAGAGAAGACATTTACAGAAATCTCAGCAAAAGTTGGCATGTCCTCTCACGATGTATCATTTTGATTCATGAGTTATACAATAGGGTAGGTACTCAGTTTCATGATTATACAATTTTTTCAACAAGATCCTGTGCTTCATATTGCCTAAAATATCATTTTCGAAGATTTTTATCACATACTAATTCTTTTTTACCTTACAAATGCTACATGCAGCCGGAATAAGGTTTATTTGCTTACACTACACATGCAACAAATTTCGCTCATTCGTAACTGGGAGATAATCATAATTCGGGGAATTGTTGGACATACTGTAGCAACTCGGCTGACGGCGATCTAATGCTCAAGGAGTTAATAACGATTCTACGAATAGTGTTAATGTACCCATAGAATTTTCGAAGTCCTTATTAAAACGCGTTATTTTGAATTAAAAGTAGATTAATTTACATATAAGTTCTCTCCCGCTAAGAAAAGAAAAAAAGCTAATATTGTCCAGCTAGATGGGATTCAAAATTATTTGGTGCTAGCCTCAGTTTGAAATAAGCTATATTTCGCGGGAGAAGAGTTAGATTGGCAAACCTCTGGGAGGACGGAGTTGTATTACCAGTTGTATACACAGTCACGAAGCTCGCTGCGTTACGAAATTGCATCCTTGGTAGATGAAGCGACACTGGCGCTCGCGACGACCAGCAAGCTGGCAACTATCTTGAGCGCGTTATTCGCGGAACTGATGATTTCACTTTTGTAGGAGTTTTATGAATTTTAACTCACCTGAGCGATTATTTCCTTTGTAAACATAACTCATGTTAAATCACAATGTTGATTATACTGTACACTTTTAATTCATAGGAACATTAAAAGAATGCTCTGTTTTCATTAGTTCAGTCCTCTACAAGTATCTCTAGGAACAGTTGTATGACGTATTTAATGAGTCTTACGTAGAATTAATAGCCCATACTAGTTATCAATTCATGTATTTGTTTCAATGATAGTCGCGGGCATCTCGACATACTGTAGTATAAAACAGAGTCCCCGATTCTTGGATGTAACGGGTAATCTCGAGAACAACTGGATGGATTTTGATGCGGTTTTCACCATTCTGTAAATGATTTCTTTAGGAAGGTTTCTGTAGTAAAATGTTCATTTGTGACCACAGGAAGCCGAGCAGTAACGATTTCAGTACATCGAGTCGAAGAAAAACCTGCCGTCCGTGCGCCATTTAAGCTTACGCTGGATAAACCATTAAAAATATCTATATAGGCCTACTATGAGTGTAAGAATTGGTCAGCATGTAAAGTTCTACAAAAAGGCCCGCGACAGCATATCTCTATCTTTAATACATCGTCCACTGTATGTGATTTTACGTTTTAATTTCTTCCAACAATGTCCATTCAGTGGAAATATAAATTACTAGCTTTGGAGCGAGTTTACGAGGTAGTGAGCGAGTCTATCACCCCAGCTTCGGCCAGCATCAACTTTCGAGTCGGGTCGAGTTAAGACTTCAGAGAAGAGTATATATATTTGGAGTTTCGCTGTTCACCTCGGGTTTTCTGAATTCCGTCTGGGACCTGCCGTCCGTATGCCTTCCAAACTTGCGCTGGTTAAACTGCTAAAGATACCGGGCGAAGTAATTTTAATACATATTTTCTCTAGCTACTCTGAAATCCTAGAGTGCCCCCTCCGAAGTGAACCTCTGGATCCGCCACTGGTTACCCGTGAGGTGGGGAGAGTTTACTAAGTTTAATAGAGCTATCCAACCTGCCTGGCGAGTTATGGAAGGCATGTGGTGGGGAATACACGGCTACAGCACTGAGCCTTCATTGGACACACCTGTTACCGACGCACGAGATGGAGACACATGCCCTGTTGTACAGCGGATCCTCGTGCAATTGATTTCTTATTTTCACCTTGTCAGAAGTCTACCGCTTCTTCTATCACCTGGTGGCGTCATATCCATTTAATACTTCTCTTAATTGTTATCATCATTCCTCATGATACGCTCGAACCATCTCAAATGGGACTCGCGGGCTCTTTTGCCCTGGATTTACACAATTTACTGAATTCCTGATGGTTTCATTTCTTACTCTGTCTTTCCCGTCAAACCAGAAGTCCATCGCAGAATTTTAATTATTGCTGCCTCGAGCTTTCTTACTCAAGCTCTCATCATTGGTGCAGATCCTAGGCCATACATACTGTACATAAGCAGAACATACTATTATTGCATAAACAAGTCCCTGGATATTTAATATGACCTTATCATTATATAAGACTCAGGTAGACCTATTATATCCCGTATGCGATTCACAATTGATCTGTACCATGGTTTCAATGATTTTGAAGGACCTAGTGACTGGATTGGATTTCCTCTGCGTGTATAATTGGCCTGGAATTTTGAAGTCTATAATGTCTGTTTTGTGGCCCCTGTTCCGAAGGGTCCGGGGTCCATTCCCGCACGGATTGTTGTATTTTAACTTCAGATGGTTAATTCCCATGGCTCGTGCACTGGGTGTGGTATCTATATCATGACACACTTGAAAGATATTCTTCAGTGTTGACTTATTAGAATCTATGTACGCATGGCGAACGAAACAAGCCATCTCTTTTATTATCACTCTATTTGATGAAGAGAAGTTTATTAATAGCCTACAATAGTTTGTAAAATATTTTTGTTGCT
>CAMPQE020000227.1:0-43000 GCA_946902985.2 Meconema thalassinum
TTCGCAAGTCACCAAACTTCTGTCGCTCAGGATAAACGCTCGCACTAGCTCGAAAAAAACTCGCTCACTGCTTGAGAGGTCGCTCTTATATAGCAGGCCGGTGACTCAATAAATGCTTCTAAACCCATCCAGGGTTCACGGCTTCTCGAGGTTTCCATCGCTGGCTGGGTCACGAATATTCTGGACCAACCCTTTGTCCTAGTAGTCCTGTTGCATAAGGCGCACGCATTACACTGAGGCAGAGCACAGCCCAGCCCTGGGTCAGTTGTGACTCATGCGGCGAGCGATGAAACAAACTCACAGCCGTAACAGTATTATTGACAATAAAATAATAGTAGCCATCGTTCTTTTTTCTGTGAGTGGAAACGGACGTGTTTGCTGTGAGAGAATTCTGTTAAATTGCGCTTGATGTGTAAGCCGCGAAAAAGCCACATACGCTGAGTTTACATAGCAAGCGTCTAAATTTAAGTCTACAACTGATCTTTTCAATAGTAATGCCTTTAATAGAATAAAACGTAGACGCTAGTAGGCGAATAGGCCATTGGAACAATGGTTTGGAACTAGCTTTTGCTAAAGATTCAGCTTCTAATGAGGGTAAGTATGCACGAGTAGCAAGTTTTCGAGTAGGATGCACATCTTCATCATTAAATACAACAATCAGCTCACTTGAAGAAAATATTCTTTTTAATGTAACTAAACTGCTCAAAAAAATTAAAGCACCACTTTTTTCAAAGGCCACCAAATTTTGAAAAGTTGACCGCACAAGCTCGAAATCTCAGTATGACGTTTGTCCTGACGCCTACCAAGCATATGCTTCAGCACAACTCTCCAACATGAGTAGATTCGGGGTAGCGCCCCGAAAACCAGCCCATTTTCGAAAACCGCAAATTGAAGTTTGCGAAAAACGCTGAAGGACTTGTCGCAGGTTGCCAAAGCAGTCGAAAATGAATCAGTCTTGCTCTTAAAGGTTCCACAAATACGTTGAAATCGTTACATTTGACGTTTGGACATTTTCAACCCCCTTCATCATCCCCTAAACATGGACTGCCATTGGGGGTGTCTGAGAAGGTACCGGGTGTGTTTAACCATCTGAAAACCTGCATACCGTCCTCAGTTGCTGATTGCAGTAATTTCTTAAGGCCTCCGGCAATGTTCACCGCCCCTAACATCCTCAACTGGCATGGGACCAAACTACCCCCTCTCGATTCACCACTAAGGAAGGTTTTAATCGAGATGTTTATCAGTGCTGTGAATGGGGCGGTCTTCCCCTAATATTTCGAAAAAGGAGCTGTGCCTGTGTTACCACCCCTTCCCCTGCTACCCCCGTTTGTATGATTTTTCGAATCAGGCCCTTTTTAAGAGCTGAAATGAGGTCTTAATCGCTGAAAGGGCTGTAAAGGTCCTTAGAAGTAGTGGTGACACGAAATCAACCCCTTCCGATCGTTGATCGACAATCCGTCCCCCAAACTTGAAATTGTTGCACCCTCAACCCTCCCTGTCTGGACGCGTAACGCGTCATGGCCGAGTTTTCAGAGTTGGATGAAAATGAAGATTATGGCCTGCAATCGAGCCCAAATGAGCAGGTTGGATGGAAATTCACCGGTAGGTTGGGAAACGGGACCAGAAATTTTCAAAAAAGTTAACAGCCTATTGTAAGTACGCCCATGCATAGGCAACCCTCATCATGTCCGTGCGTGGGGGTTGCCTATAATCGGCAATAGGTTACAAAGGTTGGAAATGGGAGAAGAATGACGTGATGTGGGTCGCCTATGCATGGGTGTACTTACTAGAGGCTGTTAACTTTTTTGAAAACTTTTTAGTCCCGTTTCCCACCCTACCGATGAATTTTTATCCAACCTGCTGTTTTGGGCTCGATTTCAGGCCATAAGCTTCATTTTCATCCAACTCTGAAAACTCTGCCATGACGCGTTACGCGTCCAGACAGGGAGGGTTGAGGGTACAACAATTTCAAATTTGGGGGATGGAATGTCAATCAACGATCGGAAGAGGATGATTTCGTGTCACCACTACTTCTAAGGACCTTTACAGCCCTTTCAGCGAATAAGACCTCGTTTCAGCTCTTAAAAAGTGGCCTGATTCGAAAAATCATACAATCGGGGGTAGCTGGGAAAGGGGTGGTGACACATGCACAGCTCCTTTTTTGAAACATTAGGGGAAGACTCCCCATTCGCAGCACTGATAAACATCTCGATTAAAAACTTCCTGAAGGGTGAATCGAGACGGGGTGGTTTGGTCCCATGCCAGTTGAGGGTGTTAGGGGGTGTGAACATTGCAGGAGACCTTAAGAACTTACTGCAATTAGCAACTGAGGACGGGGTGCAGGTTTTCAGGTGGTTAAACACACCCGGTGCCTTCTCAGAAGCCCCCAATGGTAGTCCATGTTTAGGGGATTATGAAGGGGGTTGCAAATACTCAAACGTCAAATATAACGATTTCAACGTGTTTGTGGAACCTTTAAGAGCAAGGCTGATTCATTTTCGACTGCTTTGGCAACCTGCGACAAGTCCTACAGCGTTTTTCGCAAACTTCAATTTGCGGTTTTCAAGAATGGGCTGGTTTTGGGGGCGCTACCCCGAAACAACTCAAGTTGGGGAGCAGTGTTGAAGCATATGCTTGGTAGGCGTCAGGACAAACGTCATACTGAGATTTCGAGCTTGTGCGGTCAACTTTTCAAAATTTGGTGGCCTCTGAAAAAAGTGGTGCTTTAATTTTTTTGAGCAGCATATTTTCTTTCTACCATTGTCTAGTGTGCACATGCATTGCCTACCAGTATTAAGTGGTAAATAAGACTTAAACTTGTTACCAAACATTTTTACACAATTGTTTCCAATGTTGTCTGGTGTTTCGTAACGAACAGGCGTAGCTTTTGTTTTGCGCACTAAGATACAGTAACGTGCTTTTAATACATTACCATCTGTATATTTTACTACTCTGTCTATTCTCTCAGCCACTTGGCGATGTAAATCGCATAAATAATACGCATTTGCAAAGTTTACTTTTATAAAAAAATACTTTTAAAACGGTTTGTAAATACTGTATTTGTGTGCAAAACGCAAGAGCGTGTTACCAGTAACTGTGATTTCTTCACGAAGTTGTGTTAATATTGTTAAAAAGTAAGTTTCTAACGATTGCCTTTTGTTTGTGTTTAACGTAAGATAATAAAAACTTTTCAAGCCCCTTGAAGTTTGACAATTTAACTGAACTTTGCACTGCATTTAGTTGCTGTGCATCACCTTTACAAATAAAAACAACAATGTAGCAAACTGATTGTTGTCCAACAAGATAGCAAAGTCTTCTTCAGTAGTTAGACATTTAAACACAGCTTGATATTGTAGGAAAGATCATTTAAAAACACGCGTAAAGAAGTGGCACAAAGTTAGTCCTTCAACACCAATAGCAGTGTCTATGGTAGGGGACATATTGCGTGGTACACATGGTAAACCAAACCGTGAGAAAGGGATGCACCAAAAGCAGACGAAGGAAATGTTTTTCTGCTCCAAGAGGAGCATCTAGTATAAAGTAATTTCTTCTACTTCGGTTCAAAATAGTTTCAACAATACTTTATTGCGCACTTGATAATGATCCTAATATCACATTGGTTTTGCGGGTATGCGCGAGCGCATTGTAGTATTTAACTATGCAGTGGATCAGGTATTGGAGGATATTCATAATTAACAGTCATCTGCCCTTTGTGTGAAAACAGTACAAGAGCAGAAAAAATTGTAATGGTTGAGAAGCTCATTTTAAAGTATTCCGAGCTCACTAATAGGTTAGAGTTTTCGCCTAAGCTTACAATAACACGCACTATGGTCAACTAAAGGTACTTTTTGATCAAAAGCTCCTTTTTATACTTATTCACGATTGGCTTGCATTAGAAAGAAAAACTGTTAACCTATTGTTTGCTGGCAGTGGTTCTGGGCATCACTTAGGTCAACTTATATGCGAAGTCAATTACAAATTTGAATATAAATTAAAGTGGTTGCTCTTTGAATTACAAGACGCACAAGTTGTCTGTTTTGAACTTGTGCATATTTTTCAACAGTATTTTGAGCCAAGTTTTAATAAGGGTACTAGTACTCTACTCATTAGTGACATTCGCAAGACATCTGTAACCAAACCGTTTCCTATAGATGAAGAAGAATACGAGGATAACTTATTTCAATTGTCTCGCTCTGTTTGGCTCAAATGGAGGTTTCCTTATTGGGGTAATAATAAAGAGTACAGTTGAGTAGCTGCTGGGGAGCAGTATTTACAAGCTCTAGATCTATGGTGTAGTGGTTAGCCTAAAACAATCTTAAAGCGAGAAATGTTAAAGCTAAATACATCGCGGTGCTAACTGTTAATATAGCGAGTCATAAGGGCTACTCTTTATGCACAACTAGCAACCCGGCCCGGCTTCGCCCGGGAACAGTTATGAATGCATTACGTGATAAGTGCTTTTTTCCAATGTCAATGAACAACGACCAATATCCGTTTTACGTCTCGGCATGATGGGTTAAAATCACTGACTGGACTATTAATTATATTATCATTGAGATGCATGTGCAACAAATTCTTGTCAGACGTAATTTAAGAATGGTGAGGTGCATGAAACACAAATCCCCCTTCCGTCCAATCTTAACTTGACTGTGAATTTTGCGGAACGAAAGTTCACAGGCGAAATTAAGAAAAGCCGAGTTGCACTTCCAGGGAAACTCCAAACACAACCACGCCTCTCTAAAGTTTTTAACTCAACACGACTCGACAGTTTGCTGCTGGCTGTATCTGGGACAATAAGCTCGTCCGCTAGCTAAGCTGTAACTGGGGTGATAGACTCGCCCCTAGCTAGCTCGTTAACTGTCGCCTTAGTCACTGAATGGATATTGTTGGAAGAAATGAAAACGTAAAAACACTTATAGTAGGCGATGTATTGAAGACAGAGATTTGCTCTCCCGGGCTTTTTTTAGAACTTTTCAAGCTGAACAATTCTTACACTCATAGTATATAGGCCTAGATATTTTTAACGGTTTACCCAGCGTAAGCTTAAAAAGCGCACGGACGCCAGTTTTTTTCGACCTTTTTACTGAAAACGTTAGTGCTTGACTTCCTCTAAAGTTTTTAACTCAACACGACTCGACAGTTTGCTGCTGGCTGTATCTGGGACAATAAGCTCGTCCGCTAGCTAAGCTGTAACTGGGGTGATAGACTCGCCCCTAGCTAGCTCGTTAACTGTCGCCTTAGTAACTGAATGGATATTGTTGGAAGAAATGAAAACGTAAAAACACTTATAGTAGGCGATGTATTGAAGACAGAGATTTGCTCACCCTGTTTTTTTTTAGAACTTTTCAAGCTGAACAATTCTTACACTCATAGTATATAGGCCTAGATATTTTTAACGGTTTATCCAGCGTAAGCTTAAAAAGCGCACGGACGCCAGTTTTTTTTCGACCTTTTTACTGAAAACGTTAGTGCTTGACTTCCTTTGGTTATAAATATATTATTTTCTACAGAAACCTTCTTAGAGATATCCTTTACAAAATGGTGAAAACCGCATCCAAATCCATCCAGTGGTTCTCGAGATTACCCGTGACATCCACGAATCGGGGACTTTGTTTTATACTAATAAGAGATTATACGCCAATCAGTATAATTTAATATAATATAATCCCCCTTCCGTCCAATTTTAAATTCACAGGCGAAATGAGAATTGCACTTCCAGGGAATGGCGAGGTGAATTAAACTCAAATCCCCCTTCCGTCCAATCTTAACTTGACTGTGTTTCACAGGCGAAATGAAGAAAACCCGAGTTGCACTTCCAAGGAAACTCCAAACACAACCACCCTTCTCAGAAGTCTTAACTCAACACGACTCAACGGTTTGCTGTTGGCTGTATCTGGGGTAATAGGTTCGACCACTAGCTAGGCTGTAACAGGGATGATGGACTCGCCTCAGTAGTTGAATGGACATGTTTGGAAGAAATTAAAACGTAAAAACACTTATAGTAGGCGATGTATTGAAGATAGAGATATGCTCACCCTGGTTTTTTTTTTAGAACTTTTCATGCTGAACAATTCTTACACTCATATTATATAGATATTTTAACGGTTTGCCCAGCGTAAGCTTAAAAAGCGCATGGACGCCAGTTTTTTTTCGACTTTTCCACTGAAATCGTTACTGCTCGGCTTCCTTTGAACATAAATAAATTATTTTCTACAGAAATCATCCTCGAGATATCCTTTACAGAATGGTGAAAACTGCATCAAAATCCATTCAGTGGTTCTCGAGTATACCCGTAACATCCAAGAATCGGGGACTTTGTTTTATACTAAGTAGAGATTAGACCATAATTTTAAAGAACTCTAGAATTTATGGGAATTTAATATATTTTATAAACATTTTGTAATAACCTGTGATATTGTGGTGGTAGTCCAGTAGTAACAGTAACATTTGTTAAATAAGGATATAGCACGCATTGCTAATTAGCTGGCCTCGTAAGTAGCAATAACAATTAAGAGTGACTCATTACAACTCTAATATCCTAATACTGTTGGGGTTGGAAGAAAACAATAGTTGAGCAGAAGAGGTCAACGGGAAAATTAAAAGAAAAGAGCCAGTTAACCGTAAGTGAAAGCAATGCCAGACTTAGCAGGGGTCCCGTCGTCATCAAGCACATAAAATGTGAATCCCTTTAGATATTGAGAGACCTCCAGTTGTACGTGGAATCCGAACCAGAGGATGTAAAATTTTAATTGCAAAATCCAACATACATTGACCTGCGGATCGAACCCTTTCCCCTTAGTTAAAATGTAAGCAACCTGAACACTTCCCCACCAAGCCTCAAGGAGAATGGAAACAACGGACAACGTCCTATGGTAGCTAAGGTGTGAATCAAACCTATGTCTACTTTACTGTCTCACGAGACTAAGTATACATCGTTCCTGTTTTGTGACCAGAATTAAATTTAATCGCAAAGTCAAGAATTATATCTTGAGTCAATGGATACAATTAGTAAATATTAAGGAATGTTGAGTAAATGTTATGGATTTTGAGGATTTAAGTAAATATAGTGGTTTTTCGGTGCATTTACAGCAATTATGATAATCTAGGGAATTTTAGGAAAAATGGGAGGGGGGATCGGGGGAATTTTCGGGACATTTAAAGGGGTTCAGGGGAATATTAGAAATCCTCTCAGACACCGTGTGATGGGTTATAGTAATGAATCATCGCCCGTTGACTAGCATTTACCGATTACACAACAGCACGGTAATCCGCTCATTAGTCTCGTATACAACAAGATGTTCAACGACAACAACAAAAGCATTTCTACACAAAGGAAATAATTGACATCAAATATATGTTTAGTTATTAGAAGTTATTTAAAAAGCCTTTGTATGGAGCGTAGCGCTTTATGGAAGTGAAACTGGGACTGTGAACGCATTATAAATGAAGATAATTCAAGCTTTTGAAATGTGGTGTTACAGGAGAATGATGAATATTTGATGGGTATATGGAGTAAAAAATTAAGAGGAATGAAAAGGTGCTTTTGGTGTCTGCTAATGAAGACACGAGATAGGCTTGTAGGACACTTACTAAGACATCTAGGAATAGCAAACTTAGTTATGGATAAAAAGGGTTGAGACCAAGAACTATAGAGCTAGACCAACGTTAGAATATGTTAAACAAATTACCTCGGACGCGAGGTGTGCTAGCTATGCAGGGATAAAACAATTACCTTAGGACTGGAAAGGTATGGCCAGTTGTATTAAACCAGTGAAAAGATGAAATCAACAACAACAAAAGTATTTCTAGAGAAAGGAAATAATTGACATCAAATATAGATTTAGGTATTAGAAATTATTTTTAAATGCCTTTGTATGGAGCTTAGCGCTTTATGGAATTGAAACCAGGACTGTGAACACATTAGAAAAGAAGAGAATTCAAGCTTTTGAAATGTGGTGTTACAGGTAAATGATTTAATCCCACATACTTGTACTGAACTTTCTCTGTTATCTTTACTGTAGCACTCTCTTGGTCAACGCTTGTTTTTTACTCAAGCCACCAAATAAGCCGACACATACTCCGTCAAATAAGCGGTCAAATAAGTCTACATATAAGCCAAGAAATAAGCCGACAAATAAGCTACCAAAAATCCACCAAATAAGCCGACATCAAATAACCCGACAAATAAGCCGACATCAAATAAGCCGACAAAGAAGCCGACAGATAAGTCGCCAAAATAAGCTGCCAAATAAGCTGCCAGGTAAGCCGCCAAAGTAAGCGGCCAAATAAACCGCCAAATAAGCTGCCAAATAAACCGCCAAATAAGCTGCCAAATAAGCCGCTAAATAAGCTGCCAAATAAACCGCCAAATAAGCTGCCAAATAAGCCGCTAAATAAGCCGCCAAATAAGCCACCAAAATGAGCTGCCAAATAAGCCGCCAAAATTGCGCCCACTAAAATCATGCCCAATTCAAATCGCGCCCACTTAAAATTGCGCCCACTTAAAATTGCGCCCACGTCAAATTGCGCCCACTATAATCGCGCCAACTTCAAATCCCACCCACTATAATCGCGCCCACCTTTAACGCTGCACCTCGCTATCGCTTGTGACACCTGCATCGCGTGACGTCATACGCTGCAAAATTCTGCTTGTTCTTAAATCACACATCGCAGACTTTCCTCATCCTCCATAAGAACAGCATGGGATAGTTGCCTGTGCCCAGTGTACTTGGGTGTGTGCATTAGCCCTTGCGCTAGCTTTACCTCATCCTCCATAAGAACAGCATAGGGTAGTTGCGTGTGACCCGTATACTTGGGTGTGTGAATTAGCCCTTGCACTAGCTTTACCTCACCCTCAGTAAGAACAGCATGGGTGGAATTTCGTGTGCCCCATATACTTGGGTGTGCGCATTTTCCCCTGTGCTAGAGAGCATCCACCCACCGAATTTTACACTTAGGCCCTTGGCTTGTCCTCGATAGTTTAGGTTAGGTTAGGCTAAGCTAGGTTAAGTTAAGCTACAACCGTGGAAGAGCTAGAAGGGTTAGGTTAGGTTAGGCTAAGTTAAGCTATGGCCGCCATCTGATTAGGTTCAAATAAATAAATAAATAACTAAAAAATCAATAAATAATACTACCCCCACCGTCCCCCCTTTAGTCTTGAACGCTCTGCGACACCTCTTGAGGCGGCTGCGTCTCTTGGGGATGTCACCCCTTCATGCCAGAGCATCCACCCTCAAGTTTTATATCTTGTTAGGTTAGGTAAGGTTACGTTAAGCTATGGCCGCCATCTTGTTAGGTAAGGCTAGGTTAAGTTAAGCTACAGCCATCATCTTGTTAGGTTAGGCTAGGTTAAATTATGCTACGACCACCATTTTGAAATTCCTTAAAATGTTTTCATCACACCTCGTAGGTTAAGTTAACTTAAGCTATGTCCATCATCTTGTTAGGTTAGGCTAGGTTAAGTTAAGCTCAAGTCACCATCCTGTAAGGAGAATGAAAAATAAGGGATGGAAAATGTAGAGTGGTAGACATGGGGGCGGTAAAGGTGAGGTGGTAAAGGTGGGGGAGTAGAGGAAGAATGATCTTTCCGAACATCAAATGACGTCATATGCTGCAAGATTCAGCTTGTTTTCTGCAAGAATCATGTTTCGCACGCTTGCTTCCTGTAACGCTGCACCTCGCTTCCGGTTGTGACACCTGCATCGCGTGACGTCTTACGCTGCAAGATTCAGCTTGTTTAAATCGTTAAACGATTCCCTCCCCTTACCATTTTACCTCCACTCCAATGAGAGCATCCACCCACTGAGTTTTGCACTTTGGCCCCTTGGCTTGTGGCTAGGTTAAGTTAAGCTACGGCCGCCATCTTGTTAGGTTAAGCTAGGTTAAGTTAAGCTACGACCACCATCTTGAAATTCTTTAAAACGTTTCGATCACACCTCGTAGGTTAGGTTAAGTCAAGCTATGTCCATCATCTTGTTAGGTTAGGCTAGGTTAAGTTAAGCTCAAGTCACCATTTTTAAGTAGAATGAAAAAGAAGGGATGGAAAAGGTAGAGTGGTAGACATGGGGGCGGTAAAGGTGAGGTGGTAAAGGTGGGGCAGTGGAGGAAGAAAGATCTTTCCGAACATCAAATGACGTCATACATTGCAAGATTCAGCTTGTTTTCTGCAAGAATCATGTTTCGCACGCTTGCTTCCTGTAACGCTGCACTTCGCTTCCGGTTGTGACACCTGCATCACGTGACGTCATACGCTGCAAGATTCAGCTTGTCTAAATCGTTAAATGACTCCCTCCCCTTACCATTTTACCTCCACCCCAATGAGAGCATCCACCCACTGAGTTTTGCATTTAGGCCCCTTGGCTTGTGGCTAGGTTAAGTTAAGCTACGGCCGCCATCTTGTTAGGTTAGGCTAGGTTAAGTTAAGCTACGACCACTATCTTGAAATTATTTAAAACATTTCGATCACACCTCGTAGGTTAGGTTAAGTTAAGCTATGTCCATCATCTTGTTAAGTTAGGCTAGGTTAAGTTAAGCTAAAGTCACCATCTTGTAAGGAGAATGAAAGAGAAGGGATGGAAAAGGTAGAGTGGTAGACGTGGGGGCGGTAAAGGTGAGGTGGTAAAGGTGAGGTGGTAAAGGTGGGGTGGTAAAGTTGGGGCAGTAGAGGAAGAAAGATTTTTCCGAACATCACGTGACGTCATACACTGCAAGATTCAGCTTGTTTTCTGCAAGAATCATGTTTCGCATGCTTGCTTCCTGTAACACTGCACCTCGCTTCCGGTTGTGACACCTGCATCGCGTGACGCCATACGCTGCAAGATTCAGCTTGTTTACATCGTTAAACGACTCCCTCCCCTTACCATTTTACCTCCACCCCAATGAGAGCATCCACCCACTGAGTTTTGCACTTAGGCCCCTTGGCTTGTGGCAAGGTTAAGTTAAGCTACGGCAGCCATCTTGTTAGATTAGGCTTGGTTAAGTTAAGCCATAACCGCCATCATGATTTTTTTTATCACATCTCGTAGGTTAGGTTAGGTTAAGTTAAGCTATGGTCGCCGTCTTGTTAGGTTAGGCTAGGTTAATTTAAGCTACGGCCGCTATCTTGTTAGGTTAGTCTAGGTTAAGTTAACCTACGACCGCAATCTTGTGAGGAGGGTGAGGAGGAGGAGGGTCTAGGAGGGAAGGAGGGTAAGAGGATATGGAACCGACACATAACCACTACTTGTGCTTGCTAACCTGTTGCCTGGCTGAAGAGCCATGTTGGCACGCGCTCCAATTAGACTTGGGCTTGGTTAAGCTGTTAGCTCAGTGTAGAGCCATGTTGGCACGTGCTCCAATTAGACTTGGGCTTGGCTAAGCTGTTAGCTCAGTGTAGAACCATGTTGGCACCTGCTCCAATTAGATTTGGGCTTGGCTAAGCTGTTAGCTCAATGTAGAGCCATGTTGGCACGCGCTCCAATTAGACTTGGGCTTGCCTAATCTGTTAGCTCAGTGTAGAGCCATGTTGGCACGCGTTCCAATTAGACTTGGGCTTGGCTAAGCTGTTAACTCAGTGTAGAGCCAGGTTGGCACGTGCTCCAATTAGACTTGGGCTTGGCTAAGCTGTTAACTCAGTGTAGAGCCATGTTGGCAAGCGCTCCAATTAGACTTGGGCTTGGCTAAGCTGTTAGTTCAGTGTAGAGCCATGTTGACACGCGCTCCCATTAGACTTGGACTTGGCTAAGCTGTTAGCTCAGTGTAGAGCCATGTTGGCACGCGCTCCAATTAGACCCGAGCTTAGCAATGCTGTTAGCACAGTGTAGAGCCAGGTTGGCACGCGCCCTAAATAGACTTGGGCTTGGCCAAGCTAGTGGCTCAGTGAAGAGTCATGTTGGCAGGTGTTTCAATTGGAGGCTTGGCTGAGCTGCTCGTTTCTGGCTGGCTAATCCCTCCACTGAAGCGGAGGTACACACCTTAGGTACGGAGGTATAGGAGGATGTGTGCGGTAGTCTGGCAGACTTCTGTAGGAGTGCAAATGATCTTCTTACGAACTGATATCCTGACTGACTCGGCTCTGAAACTAGGCTATACTATGATTTGTATACTCAGTGTTCAACGCGAGAAAACCTGTTTCCTAACCGGTTACCAGCACCCTTTAAAGAGCGCAAAATATGTGTTTTCTTTTCAATCTGTGAAGGTTTTTGTATCGATCTGTTCTTGAAATTACGATTGGCTGATTAAATATTGAAATATAAAGTTGTATCAATGACCTTCATTTGAGAAATATTGTATCTTACCTTTATCACTATATATAGTTGGTTTTGGAGCATTGATCGAATAAAGTTTAATGTGCATACTTGAAACGAAAGAGATTCCACACAAATATCTTTAAAAACAAGTAGTTCTGTGAAGAAATAATAGGCAATTTTCATATATTCTGTCTTGTCTTTTCCATCACCAAACTCTGCCTTCAATTAAATTAGCTTTGTATGTGATGGTTTATGGCATAGTCTACATTCAGATATAATACAAATTCCATTTCAAACAATGAATATAGATTTTACCAAAGCTAGCAAAGTTGGTCAAGGTACAGTATGTCTCATCAACCCATCTCCAACAGTTAAGACATGTCTTCGAAGTCCTATAATGGGATGGTTCTAATTAATGAATATTAGAATAGTTTAGATCGTAGGCTTTCGCGGCCTGTGTCTAGTTTATCATCTAGGCTTACAGGATGGAGTCGCGTCGTATATCGGTGATTAATTCCTGACGTTTTGGCTGACAGATAAACTACAGATCTGTAATAGCTGAACATGCTGACGTCACGAGACACGCCATCGAATTTGATAAGGCCAAAACTGTTGCTAAAATTCCCGGATATCAAAACAGGTTAATTAGAGAGGCAATAGAGGTCGTGAAGCATCCCAATAATTTCAATCATGAAGATGGTTTCAAACTTAGCAACACTTTGAAAGTTCTCCTAGCGTGCGACTGCCAGGGGTAGCGTGAGGACAGTGCAGGGCAAGCAAGCTCCTCTGACTGGCAATAACCGTAAGTTTGGTACGGACACCAACTGCAACTCGTACCTACCCATGATTAAGGCTGCTGCAATGACAGCCGAAACGTCGGGAAACAATCACCGATATACAACACGGCTCCATCCTGTAAGCCTTGATAATAAAAAAGAATTATGTATTGGATTATTAATTTCAAGGTACCGGGGCATATGGGTTCAATATGTTATGTTCTGTGAATGTTATAATTAGAGTGGTTTGTACACATCGATATATTTTCCGTAGCGGTAGCAAGCGAATACACTGTATATCTACACCCTCACTAGTAACCATGGAAAACCATAGTTATTATTCTTTTAAAGGGCAGAGCAGCGAGGTCGTCTGCCCCTATATGGAAAACCATTTCACAAAAAGGCTGAATCTGGGGATAGCCTTGCCCTAAGGCCTTTGCGCCTTAAGGTTAAATGAAGTGGACGTCTCTGATCTTAACGTGACAGCTGACAAGATAATGTATGTCAATGCTCAGCAATCACCGGGTCAAGTGCAGCTGATTGCCATCAGTAGTTTCATGCTCCACTTTCTGCAACAGTGCATGTTTGTTATTCCAAGTGCATTAACGCTCATGGCAATGGACCAGGTAGTTGCTAGACTAGCAAGACAATTGGGTTCGAGCCCGACTGCCAACCATCCTTTAAATGGCAGCCGAGCTTCAACTTCAAATACATGTCGGGACGGTACCCTTTAAGAGGGCATGGCCAATTCTTTCCAACTCCTTATGTTATTAAATGTATCTCCAATTAACGGCCCTGTGAAGTAAGCATCAGGAAAGGCATAAGGCCGTCAAAATCATTCACAAAATAGAAACTTCTCCTTGATGCTTCGGTCCACCACGTGGTATAGTGACTAGCATTCTTGGTTGTCACTGCGGTGGTCCAGTTTCGATTCTCGGCTCTGCCAAGATATTTAATTCTAGTCTCAGGGGTGGAATGGGGTTCACTCAGCCCCTTGAGGCAGAACTGAAAAGAGGTGGGATCGTTTCTTGCCTCAGTCATCCTAGACGTGGTTTTCGGTGGTCATCCACTTCTACTTCACGTGAATGCCGGAATGAACCTGAGGTCTCGGCCATCTCGTTCCTAAACTCTCCCCTCACACCCAAGTACACGGAACTATTGCTCCGCCCCTTAAAGCACCTACCATCAATCATGTCCTACCCCAGGGAAACTAGAATAATAAGGTGTAGACTATGTCTACTATAGTGCGGGACAAAGCAAGCCTGATTGTTACGCGTAGTCGGGGCGGTGTTTTCCTGTATGTTCTCGCATTCAGCACGCGACTGAAGGCACGGTGCAATAGCATGACAACACCCCCGGGCGCGGGGAGGAGAGCGGAGTGGAGGGCCGGTTGACCTTCAGGCCAGCAATGCTGTGTCCCACACTATACACATACACTATTCTGTTGATGTTGTTTGAGTTTTCAGTCTTTTGACTGGTTTGATGCTGCAGTCCATGTCTTCCTGTCCTGAGCTAATAGTTTCATATCTACATAGCTAACACACCCTACATCTGAGTCAAACTGTTTATCATAATGCTAACCTTGGTCTATCCCTACAGTTCTTGCCCTCTACCCTCCCTTCCATAACTAAGATTGCTGTTCCTAATTGCCTTAGTATGTGTTCTACCAACTATTCATTCTCTTCATTAATGGTTGTCAGAAACATCTCTCCTCTCCCATTCGTCTACATTTTCATTTGTTACTCCATGTCATTCGGCAGCCTCCGTGGCTTAGGCGGCAGCACGACGGCCTCTCACCGCTGGGTCCGTGGTTCAAGTCCTGGTCACTCCATGTGAGATCTGGTCAAAGCGGAGGCAGACAGGGTTTTCTCTGGGTACTCCGGTTACCCCTGTCACAAATTTCATTCCAGCAACACTCTCCACTATCATTTCATTTCATCTGTCATCCATTTAATCATTGCCCCAGGCGAGTGCGACAGGCTTTGGCAGCCAGTACAGTTCATATCCTCGCCGCTAGATGGGGTCTTCATTCATTCCATTCCCTTACCCGGTCGGTCGACTGGAAGCAGGCTGTGGATTTTCATTTTTCATGATTATTATAATAAGCTTATGTTGAGCCACATTCCTCCACCACACCTAAGGCGGAAACAAGCTTTACTGAGGGAGGCTAGGAAGATCTCTGCATCACCTTGCTTGTCACTGCATCAGGTATTCTGCCATCCGCCACAACAACGATTGCGATCAAGAAGATCAGCAAGTGCCACCGCAGGGAAACTCATTTCGGATGAATTTGATAAGAATGAATGGTCATCAAAAACATTGGGAACAAATGCCCACTGTCTGGATCCCACTGAGAAGCCAAAAGGCTTTTACCTACCGAGGTACCTTTGGTACCGTCTCAACAGGCTAAGGACTGAACATGGCTATTGTAACTTCTTTAGGTTCAAGTGGGAATGAATCAGCACACCAATGTGCGAGTGCAATCTAGAAGAACAGACGATTGATTATAGTGCATTGTTGCCCTCTTCATTCATACTCGGGACTCCTTGACGACTTTTTTAATCTCAGTTGGCTGAAAAGCGAGGACTTTAAAGTGTAATTGTGTCTTATGTCTTTTGCATATTGTAAGTAATCGCCATACTATTAAATAAATAAATAAATAAATAAATAAATAAATAAATAAATAAATAAATAAATAAATAAATAAATAAATAAATAAATAAATAAATAAATAAATGGGTTACTCTGTCTACCTATCTGATCTTCCTCATTCTCCTGTAACACTACATTTCAATGCTTTTATTTTCTTCTTTTCTGCTGCACCAAGCTTTCACTTCCATAGAGCACCACGCTCCAGTCAAAGGCTTTCAAAAATGACTTCCTAATACCTAAATCTATATTTGATGTCAACAGATTTCTTTTCTGTAGAATTGCTTTCCTCGCCTGTGCCAACCTATTGTACTTCTTATATTCTCAATGCTTCGGCCACCACTGCGTACTGTATTTTGCTTCCTAAGCAGCAGAAGTCTTTTACATCCCTTAGTTTTCCGCTTGCAAATTTGATGTCAATTAGGGACTCTGCTTTTTTCCGGCTGAATTGCATTATTATTCTTTTACATTTATTGATTTTCATCATGAATCCCTTCCTCAAGACGGAGTCCGTACCTTTCAGAAACTACAGTAATTCAAATCGTCTGGTGAATCGGCTAGGATGACAATGTCGTTAGCAAGTCTCAGAGTAGGTTATGAACATTCCCGAATGGGAATATGATGTTATTTCCGTTTGATCAGATAAATTATCAATTAATATGAGAAAATTGGTCCGGCTAGATCAAACATAAAATGCCAGCGTTTCGCCCCGAGACACACCTCACCAATACGCATGGCTAGCACATACTGAGAAGGCCATCATAAGACACAAAATACATGTAGTATTGACGTCACGAGTGATGCCAATGTGCTACGGAAGTCAAGCTCCCTTTCATAAAACAAAAACCTTACCTTGGCAATCCAAATAGGTTATGAACATTCCCGAATGGGAATATGATGTTATTTCCGTTTGATCAGATAAATTATCAATTAATATGAGAAAATTGGTCCGGCTAGATCAAACATAAAATGCCAGCGTCTCGCCCCGGTGTGCCGTTGGGCTCGTCAGTTGGTACAGACACACCTCACCAATACGCATGGCTAGCACATACTGAAAAGGCCATCACAAGACACAAAATACAAGTAGTATTGACGTCACGAGTGATGCCAATGTGCTACGGAAGTCAAGCTCCCTTTCATAAAACAAAAACCTTACCTTGGCAATCCAAATAGGTTATGAACATTCCCGAATGGGAATATGATGTTATTTCCGTTTGATCAATTTTCTCATATTAATTGATAATTTATCTGATCAAACGGAAATAACATCATATTCCCATTCGGGAATGTTCATAACCTATTTGGATTGCCAAGGTAAGGTTTTTGTTTTATGAAAGGGAGCTTGACTTCCGTAGCACATTGGCATCACTCGTGACGTCAATACTACTTGTATTTTGTGTCTTGTGATGGCCTTCTCAGTATGTGCTAGCCATGCGTATTGGTGAGGTGTGTCTGTACCAACTGACGAGCCCAACGGCACACCGGGGCGAAACGCTGGCATTTTATGTTTGATCTAGCCGGACCAATTTTCTCATATTAATTGATAATTTATCTGATCAAACGGAAATAACATCATATTCCCATTCGGGAATGTTCATAACCTATTTGGATTGCCAAGGTAAGGTTTTTGTTTTATGAAAGGGAGCTTGACTTCCGTAGCACATTGGCATCACTCGTGACGTCAATACTACTTGTATTTTGTGTATTGTGATGGCCTTTTCAGTATGTGCTAGCCATGCGTATTGGTGAGGTGTGTCTGTACCAACTGACGAGCCCAACGGCACACCGGGCGAAACGCTGGCATTTTATGTTTGATCTAGCCGGACCAATTTCGTCATATTAATTGATAAGTCTCAGAGTTGAAATTATTTCACTATGGATCCTTGCTGTTACTTCAATATTTTACTATTCTGAACTATATTAACACACAATCTTTCTCACGAGAAAAAGAAAAAGAAAACAAAAATTGCAGAATTGCAATACTTTTATATGGTAGTTCTTCATTCCTTCCACCATTACTTCAATACGCATCTGAGTAAAGGTCAGAAGCCTTCTTCGTGGTGTAGGGGTAACACGCTTGCCCTTTACGAGAGAGGCTCTTAATTCAATTCCTGGCTTCGTCTGAAATTTCAAGTCTGGCGAGAGGGATGGAACGAAGTGCACTGAGCCTCGTGAGGACAGTTGATAAGCTATTTAGTATGAGAAGAAGCACCGAATGGCTAAAACCAAGGATGTCTTCGAGCTGGCCACGTGCCTCACATAACCCGTAGGCGGCAGTCATGCGGGCCACCGGACCCACTTACGGGGTGAGTTCAGAATAAAGATTGTTATCCTGTCTTGACCCCATGTTTCTGTGTGTGGTGGTGGGGGGTAGAAATTATCTCTTTTATTTGTTCATTAGACTGCTTGTTTGCTGTGCAACTACCACAACTGTGCATATGACGCGAATTAAATTAAGAGGACAAGTTCTATAAGACTTCTTCTTGGAGAGATGTCGTCTTCCCTGCCATTGATGATGATGATGATGGTCGTGTGGCCTCCGGAGAGGCCGAGTGCAGGTCTTTCCAGTTGACGCCCGTGGGCAACCTGCGCGTCGTCATAAGGATGATGTGATGATGAAGACGTCACATACACCCAGTCCCCAAGGCAAGGGAATTAACCCCAAGAGATTAAAATCCCTGATGGCTCGGTCGGGAATCGAACCCGGAGCACTTCGGGCCAAAGCCTAGCACGCTAACCATTTAGCCACGGGGCCACTTCAGGTCCAACACGACCTGCTGAATCTTGTCAGCTTACCTCTCATAAGCATTCACAACTAACATGCCCTCCACTAGGAATGTATCGTATTACAACCACAGCATTTCTCCCATAATTTGAGCGGAGCTTGGTATCAAAGTTGGGCAACGCCATTTTTGTCAGTTTTGAGATTTTGGTTCACTCTTAAGTGCCTTTTTATTCTGAATTCGAATCTAGAACTGTTCTGCTAAAAAAAAGGCAGAAATTAGGGAGAATAGCATGTATTTGCTCAGTTCAGAATCAAAACATGGACAATTTCACCATAGTTTCGTTTCAAAAAATGACAACTCCTTCAGTAGCCAATGAGAAGCCTGCATTCATGCAATCTGCTCCCAACATGCACTGCAAATCCATCATGGCTGAATGTTTAACCTGTAACGACGCTGGAAATATTCTAAACCGTGGACTTAGTGAGTGTGATGAGTTGGAGAGTGCAGATTTTGATGAACTAATTATTTATAAGGTGTAAGAAATACTCAAGGATTTCAGTTTTGTCAAATGCCGTCTCAGTACAATGTCATTTTAACCAATTTTATATGATAATTTTTAATACATTAGACATAATTACATTATTTTAAAACAGTCTCGGTCATTAGAAGTGTAGATGAAGAAATAGTACATTATGCAACGAGCCTATAATGGCTATAATTAAGACACGAGTTTTATAATTTCCATACGAGTGTCTTAATTACCATTATAGGCGAGTTGCATACGACTGTTTATGTTCGACGATAATTATAACTTTATTATATGTTTTAACATGAAAATGAAAATCCACAGCCTGCTTCCAGTCTGCGACCGGGTCAGGAATGGAATGAATGAAGCCCCCATCTAGCGGCGAGGATATGAACTGTGCCGGCTGCCGAGGCCTGACGCACTCCTCTGGGGCAATGATTACATGAATGACCGATGAAATGAAATGATAGTGGAGAGTGTTGCTGGAATGAAATGTTGACAGGGAAAACCGGAGTACCCGGAGAAAAACCTGTCTGCCTCCGTTTTGTCCAGCACAGATCTCACATGGAGTGACCGGGATTTGAACCACGGACCCAGCGGTGAGAGGCCGGCGTGCTGCCGCCTAAGCCACGGAGGCTTCCATGTTTTAACATAAATATTCATAAATATCTGTTCAGTCACTACAGTAGAATGTTGTGATCGGGTGCTGCGATGGGTAGTATATCTCTCTTGCCTAAGCTCTCTAGACAACCGAGGCATGCGCTCTGTGTGCTTCAATACCATATGTTCAGATTGCGCACCAGTATTCAGTAAAACTGTCACTGAAGTCGTGTCAAAACCACGCACTGTGTAGAAATTGGTTTTGGGGATATTAAGATACCGGTACAGTGCTATTTCTTGTCTCATATTCGCCAGTTTATTTACGCGAACATATGGACGGTGCGTATTCCATGTCGGTAATTTATTATAGTTCGATGTTGTGTTTATGTCCGACATGTTGGATTTTGATTGCATGCGCGAAGGTATCGTTACCTAATTGGTCAATGAACGAGCTCTGATTGGCTGGAGAAACTGTATCATAATGAAAAACTGTGTTATAATGACCATCATTATGATACAGTTTTCTAACACATAATAGTGAGGGTCGAACATAAAGAAAATTAATTCATTGATATCGATTTCATAATTATTTGCTTTCAAAAGAGAACAGATTCAATTTCAAAATGGCTCCCTTTGGCTTCGAAAACAGACAACTCCAAGACTAGGTTTCATACATGGCCAACTCCGCTATTTAAATTATAATTACGGTTTAAATATTGATTTCATTTTAATAATGAGTAAGAAGAAATGTTTATGTGGCCTATGGTGTATTCTTGGAATACACGGTACGAGAGAATATAAAGTTTAATGCTCTTTGCTTGTTCATTCTTTCCTCTTTATCAAACACCAACAGTGATCTTCTATTTTCTCTTTGATGGTCATGTCTCTTATGTCATTGTGAGTCTGTTCTAGATATATATCTTCCATGACCCACCTAGCGTCATCTAGCAGCGAATCTCTGAAACTCCTCAATTCTTCCTGGTGCAAGAGGACTTCCTTATCCATCTGGCCACCAGATCTCGTTGCCATCGCCAGCTATTATCTCCGTGATCAAGAGAACTTCGTCTACTTTTTCACCCACCAGGCTGTGCTAGTATCGCCTGCTATCAACTCTTTGAAGACCATTTCCTCAAGAGAATTTAAGTTTACAATATTGGTCATGCTTATATGTTCTCCTTTTGTCTCCTACCCCCACTCTTTTCCCTTCCTTGGACCCTCCGCGCTTCGCTGAGTGGGTCTCACTTGTAAGTTGGCAGTTGACTCGGTCAGTCAAGGCTCAACCAGAGCCAGTCTCCTCAAACCAAGAGGCACTCTCTACATTCTACGCCATGTTGGCACATTAAGTATTCGTCAAAGGGAACTTCGCCTTCGACATGCAACCAAGATAAGTACAGACTTAAGGTTTTAACCTCATCTTCATCAGTTTTATTATCTACATGCCTTTATTGATCATTTTATAGACAGTGTGAGATTACTTATTTGGGGCAAAAATCATCCTTCGCGGGATTTGCTATGTTGGGCTTTTGTCTGTCTAAGCCAACTTTAATAGAAAGTAGCTTTTCTTAAGCTATTTAAATGAGAAATCTTCTCACCACGTGGGATATTATCTAATACCCGCTGTCTATAAAATACCAAGCTAGTTCCTCCGCTGGATTAACTTTGGCCCCATTCTTCTATTAGGATCGTTCTGGAACCTTCCAGATCCTGTACTTTATCAACAAGTCTTGCCGTCATGTATTGTTCACTCACTTGTGAGAATACTATTTAAAATTAAAGAATCTTCCTTCTGAATTAAAGCTCAATAGCTAATTTTCGTCCACCGTTGGAATGTTCTATGGCGCATTTAATTGTAATCCACAACTTTCTCAAGCAATAGACTTTCGCCTATCTAGTGCAACCAGTCCTTTTTCATCATTGCAATAACTTTCTTTGCCATAAACTTTCGTGTTACTACAGTGAACTTTTTATCCATTCAACAGACTATAGTGATAACTAGTGCTTGTTCAACTTTTCTACCGCGTCGCGATCGTCCGTTTACCTTAAATAAGGCCATGAACATTTATCCTAAATCCCAATTGATCTTTCCTAAACCTTCTACTAACAAACCATGTTAATAAAATTGTTACTTTAAGGTCTATTGCAATGAGGTGTCACTCTAAAGACGTGCCCTCCCACCTTTGCTTATATCTCATTAATTAATTTGTGCATAACCACGTGTTTCATACACGGTTCAAGCTTACATTGTTTCTCCCTTATAATCTGGGAATACAATTCTTTCAACTCAGGAGTGAGTTATTTCTAGGTTTCACGAAAGGGAAACTTGCCCCATTTGTCTCGTGATTCCTAATTAAACATAGGAAGTCTAGAACCTTCCTTTTGACTTTCTCTTCAGGTTTCACGGTAAGTGACCTGCCCTCTTTTGTATAATTGTAATAAAAGTAATTCTGCACAAATAAGAAGTTATAGGAACTTCTATCTTATTCTTCATATTTTTCTTATTGTTATTTTCGAAGTGGTTACTTTCTCTAGAATGTTTCCTCAGAAATTTCTTATAGTACACACCTTGTACTCTATTTATTGTTAAACTTTAATCGCCTTAATTGTCTTTAAATTTTGAATTTTTATCTTCGCTATTTTAGATCCTTGCTAGGATTTTATAAAGGTTTGAAACCTAATAAATTGTCAATTGCCTGGAGCAAACTTTAAATGTTAGGAGGTCTGCGACCCCAAATTGTTACTAAAAATTGAAACTATATACTTGTCAAATTTATTAGACTTTTTTGCATTGTTAAATAAATTCAAACTTTCCTTTTCGACTCATCATTTCTCTAATACAACGGTTAGGCAAGATCCTGTCTTCCTTGGCTCTTCCTATTCAATGCCATTAAATCTATTGATAGGGCTTTCACCACTCGTTGCATTTGAGCAAGAACTCTTAGTGGTAATCTCGTTAAAGTTTCTCTTAGCTTTAATAGCTAATTCTAACTGGCCAGTAAGACAAGTACAGCTCGCTACGCCAGCTACCTGCTTGTGGAGATCCTCTCCGAAAACTTATGGTTGGTTTTCCAAAAGATAAGTGTTTCTCTTTATCTAAACTTTTAGCCGGCTCCTTGCTGAGTAAAAGCTTAGCCATTTCCAAATGCAACTATTGGTTCACTTACCAAAATTACTCCCCAAGGTATATTTTTTTTATCACAATCCTTCTTGGAAGCACTTGGTCGCTTTTTAGGAACTCCACAACTTCAAAAACTGGAAATATCAAAATCGATGCAAATTATTGGCATTCTTCGAATTACTTGGTCAAAAAAGAATTCCTTTGAACAGATCCACAATAAGTCTGTTACTATCTGTCTTGCCAGACCATCACCCTTCCCCATAGTACGCATATGCATGCTTGAGAGGGAATACTCTAAAGCCATTCTCTTGCAAACCGCCCAAGTCCTAGCTGCGGTTGCCGTTAGCCTCGACCAGGTCCTTACCCATTTTAGGTATCAGAGAGCGGATTTGCGGTGGCAACCGCCTTTGAGAGTATTTAAGGTTAAATTTACAACTTTTGTGAGACTCTCCTCCCATCTTTCTATCCTTTTTCTCCAGTCCGAAACCCACCTCCTTTTCTTTATCATCTTCCCTTGGTGGTTAGGTTATTCTCAGTAAATAATCTACCCAAAATTTGGTGCCGAAACCCGGGAGAGACCATTTGTCATTTTTTCTGTTTAAAAGATTATTTGACAATACTTTGCAAATTATTAATACCTGCTTTGAATCTTTCAGCTATAACTACATCGTGCAAAGCCTGTGAAGGGGAAAGAGGCCGCTCCTGTCTCCTTTGGTGTGTCCCTTTCTGTCAACTTATTCGCTGCTGCCAGCTTGACAGCATTTCCAAGGTTCCACAGTTTCGTGAGTTATATTTTGATCTATTTATCTTGTCATGGCTCCTACTGAAAATGATGAAACTCTCATTGCTAGACGTTCTTCCTATAAAGGGCAACTCACCAGATTCAGAAATTTCATCAACAAAATAAATCCCGCCGAGTGTGATTTAGACATCTTGACACAACGCCTTAAGTTGTACGAACGGTCCTACGATTATTACGATCAAATTCAAACCGAGATTGAATCCGCTTGCCCAGAACTTCAATCGGATCGGGACGAGGTTGAACCCTTGTATTTTGAAGGGATTGCCAAGGCCCACCAACTGATCCGCAGTATCTCAGAACCGGACACTAGGGTCATCAATCCGGCCCAGTTCGCACCCGCTTCAGTTCACAAGAACAAACCGAAACCGTTACTTCCAAAGATAAGCCTACCTCACTTCTCAGGCCAGGAAGGTGAATGGTATTCCTTTTATGAACTCTACTGCTCCCTCATTCATGAAAATGATGACATTCCCGACATTCATAAATTCTACTTCTTGCGTATGTCCTTGGAAGGCGAGGCCTTGGCCTTGGTTCAGTCACTGCATTTAAGCGCAGATAACTACCGCATCGCCTTTAATCTCCTTAAAGAGAGATATGGCAATTTACGTTTGAGTGTTGCTCGCCACATCCGCTGTCTGTTCAACCTGCCAGCCGTCAAACCTAATGACGTTACCTCTTTAAGAGACCTGTTAGACTCTATGCAATTAAATGTTAGAGCATTATATCAAATCAAGCAACCAGTCCAAACGTGGGACACAGTCCTTATTCATCTAGCTACATCCAGATTCGATTTTTCGACATTAAAGGCTTGGGAGATTGAACTCACTCGCAACGAGGAACATTCGTTCGAACACCTCATCTCGTTTCTCAACAGCCTGTGCCAAGTCCTTATGGCACTCTCATTTCAGTGCGAAAATGTCGAAAAGAGTTATCAGTGTCACATTTTTGAGAAAAAACTTGTCTCTTCAAATGGTCATCAGCCCCCATCTGTCGAGAACAAGCCAACCCGTTCTGCTTCTTTCAACCTTCCAAGGGAACATATCAGGCCGCTCAACAAATCTTTAAAATGCATGCTCTGCAAAAAGTTGCACATTTTGTACTCGTGCAAATCTTTTAAAGAATTGTCTGTCGAAGATCGAAGGAAGTGTGTTTCAATAGTAAACATTGCTTCAACTGCTTGTCACCTAAGCATTCTTCTTCAAACTGTACGTCTTCCAACCTCTGTTTCCATAGCAAAAAGCCGCACCATTCTTTATTGCACGTTCATGATAAATCGTGGTCACCAGTACCCGCTTCTTCAAACCCCATGCAGAGCAGCTCCGAACAAACTAATGCTTCTTCCTGCATGTCTAACGCCGAAACTTCTCACAGTGCGCAAGCCCTGTTGTCCACTGTACAATTCGAAATCCAAGATAAATTTGGAAATTGGTTTCGAACCCGCGGTCTTCTCGATTCCGCTTCAACTCACAACTTTGTTTCGCGATCGTTAATTAAAAAACTAGGTCTTTCGTCATCGCCTACTCCCATCAATGTATCTGGCATTGTCTATTTGAAAACTCAAGCCTTGCAGTCTTCAAAATTGAAAATCAGAGACATTTGTCAAAGAAACACCAATCTTAACTTAAACTGTCTCATTCTTACCAGTATTGGCAAGGACACTCCTAGCAGCTCTATTAATACTTCCGGTTTAAAGATTCCTTCGCACTTAAGGTTAGCTGATCCTCAGTTTAATGCTCAAGGTCCCATTGATATACTTTTCAGTGCCAATGTTTTTTGGAATTGCCTCCGTAAACAGGTTCGCAAGTTATCCTCAAACGTGGTCGCCAGAGACACCGATTTTGGTTGGGTTATTGCTGGCGAAATCCAACAACCCAGTCTTCAAACCAAATCGCAATGTCATTTTGTTACTGCTGATATAAATCCCTTTTCTGAAAAAGAGAACACCTATGTTTTCGATCTCGATACTTTTGAAAAACACTTGCCGAAACGATGTCTCATTGTAAACAACTACGCCACCTTTCTAAGTTGTTTAAATGGTTTTGCCTTATTTCTGCACAAAATGGCAATTCAAGTTCGCCTCGCCTTGTGTTACTTCGTTTACCTTCTCATGTCATTTTTTATAGCAGGTAATTGCTTAAACTTTCTATCGAAAACTATCTTCCCCGTGTGTAAAACCATGGCTATCAGTCACCATCATTTCGCTGTAAGCTATGTTTCACTTCTTTCGCTATTTAGTAGTATGGCCACGGTCGGCTCTTTCCCCCTTCCTCACAATTGGAAGCCGCTTTTGAAACCGCTTGAAAATCTGAATTCTCTAGCATCTAGAATAACTATTCTTACGCATAAACTCCTTCTCAATGTCCCAGCTTCTCTTCCTTTTTCGGAAGAATTAAGCTTTTTTCTGTTGAAAATTGTCGGATTCCGTAATCCTCAAAATTATGCGAAATTGATTTCTTACTTTATTTCATATGTCTCTAAATTGTTTTTTCACGTCCAAGCTACGAATGACTGCATGCCGTCTAACCTGAATATCCGCTTTAAGTCTCAGCTGATTTCACTTGTGTTGTTTGTTTATTTCGAACTGCTTGTTTGTCAAACTTGTTTGTATACAAGCTTGGATAACGCCAAGCTGGTATTTATTTCCTGTATGCTTGCCAAAGGTCAGAGCAAGTTTTTCTTATCTCAACTCTGGCTGACTGCCAACCATTGTCTCAAGAGTTACTCCCGTAAGTTCAGAAGCTGTTCACCTCATTACCAAAATAAACTTGTTCCGGTTAAGGACTCTTTCAGCTATTTATATTCCTTATCTCGCTGTACTATGTGGGTCAAGGCCGTGTTTGCCTGTCTCTCCCACTTACTCACGCTCGTATCCTACAACTGCTTCGATTCTTGTTTCATAACATCGTTGCGTATTTTTCACGCGCTCATGTATTGCTCCTTGCTTACATATTTTGCAATCTTATTGTTCATTGATGAACAAACTTGTTTTTTCTCGTCGTTACATTAGATGTGTTTTTGTATTTATGCTTGTCATGTCACGTTTCTCGCTGACTTAAGTATTTTTCTGATTAACCCCTTTGATGCTTATTATAACTTAAGGTCATTGTTTATGGCTACTAGATTGTTGTTACCTATGGCGTTCTTGCCTACTACTCGCATAGTTCCTTTGTTTATTTGGTATATTCTTATCCTTAACAGATGTACTTGTTTCTATACGCTTTGTTTAAACTTGTTAATTCTCCTTTTGCATCTTATCGCAATCTTTACTAGAGCTATATTTCCCGCAGCTTCTAGCTACTTTGTGATTGAAGGTGTTGTTAATTCTCGTCCTTTAACTCCGCTTTCCAATGACCCTGATGACCTGCTTCCACTCACACCTGGTCACTTCCTTATAGGCACTTCTCTTTCCGCTCCTCCTCCCTTTCCCAATTCTTACAGGGATTCTAATTTACCTATCGTTAGGCGAAAACTTGAAGACCTTCGCAATTCTTTTTGGAAGAGGTGGAACTTGGAATATTTAACTTCCTTGCAACGGAGACAGAAGTGGTTTCTTTCCAGTCCCGACATTAAAGTGGGGGACTTGGTCTTGGTTAGGGATGTTTCTCCTCCCTTGGTCTGGACTTCGGGTAGAGTGACCGAGTGTTATCATGGAAGAGATGGGAGAGTCAGGGTGGTCAGAGTCTTGACCACTAATGGTCCGATCACATGACCACTGTCTTTGATCGCTCCATTACCTTTAAATGTTTAACTGCTTATTTGTTCTCTGTTGGTGTTTTTCCCTCCCATACACGGTACGAGAGAATATAAAGTTTAATGCTCTTTGCTTGTTCATTCCTTCCTCTTTATCAAACACCAACAGTGATCTTCTATTTTCTCTTTGATGGTCATGTCTCTTATGTCATTGTGAGTCTGTTCTAGATATATATCTTCCATGACCCACCTAGCGTCATCTAGCAGCGAATCTCTGAAACTCCTCAATTCTTCCTGGTGCAAGAGGACTTCCGTATCCATCTGGCCACCAGATCTCGTTGCCATCGCCAGCTATTATCTCCGTGATCAAGAGAACTTCGTCTACTTTTTCACCCACCAGGCTGTGCTAGTATCGCCTGCTATCAACCCTTTGAAGACCATTTCCTCAAGAGAATTTAAGTTTACAATATTGGTCATGCTTATATGTTCTCCTTTTGTCTCCTACCCCCACTCTTTTCCCTTCCTTGGACCCTCCGCGCTTCGCTGAGTGGGTCTCACTTGTAAGTCGGCAGTTGACTCGGTCAGTCAAGGCTCAACCAGAGCCAGTCTCCTCAAACCAAGAGGCACTCTCTACATTCTACGCCATGTTGGCACATTAAGTATTCGTCAAAGGGAACTTCGCCTTCGACATGCAACCAAGATAAGTACAGACTTAAGGTTTTAACCTCATCTTCATCAGTTTTATTATCTACATGCCTTTATTGATCATTTTATAGACAGTGTGAGATTACTTATTTGGGGCAAAAATCATCCTTCGCGGGATTTGCTATGTTGGGCTTTTGTCTGTCTAAGCCAACTTTAATAGAAAGTAGCTTTTCTTAAGCTATTTAAATGAGAAATCTTCTCACCACGTGGGATATTATCTAATACCCGCTGTCTATAAAATACCAAGCTAGTTCCTCCGCTGGATTAACTTTGGCCCCATTCTTCTATTAGGATCGTTCTGGAACCTTCCAGATCCTGTACTTTATCTACAAGTCTTGCCGTCATGTATTGTTCACTCACTTGTGAGAATACTATTTAAAATTAAAGAATCTTCCTTCTGAATTAAAGCTCAATAGCTAATTTTCGTCCACCGTTGGAATGTTCTATGGCGCATTTAATTGTAATCCACAACTTTCTCAAGCAATAGACTTTCGCCTATCTAGTGCAACCAGTCCTTTTTCATCATTGCAATAACTTTCTTTGCCATAAACTTTCGTGTTACTACAGTGAACTTTTTATCCATTCAACAGACTATAGTGATAACTAGTGTTTGTTCAACTTTTCTACCGCGTCGCGATCGTCCGTTTACCTTAAATAAGGCCATGAACATTTATCCTAAATCCCAATTGATCTTTCCTAAACCTTCTACTAACAAACCATGTTAATAAAATTGTTACTTTAAGGTCTATTGCAAAGAGGTGTCACTCTAAAGACGTGCCCTCCCACCTTTGCTTATATCTCATTAATTAATTTGTGCATAACCACGTGTTTCATACACGGTTCAAGCTTACATTGTTTCTCCCTTATAATCAGGGAATACAATTCTTTCAACTCAGGAGTGAGTTATTTCTAGGTTTCACGAAAGGGAAACTTGCCCCATTTGTCTCGTGATTCCTAATTAAACATAGGAAGTCTAGAACCTTCCTTTTGACTTTCTCTTCAGGTTTCACTGTAAGTGACCTGCCCTCTTTTGTATAATTGTAATAAAAGTAATTCTGCACAAATAAGAAGTTATAGGAACTTCTATCTTATTCTTCATATTTTTCTTATTGTTATTTTCGAAGTGGTTACTTTCTCTAGAATGTTTCCTCAGAAATTTCTTATAGTACACACCTTGTACTCTATTTATTGTTAAACTTTAATCGCCTTAATTGTCTTTAAATTTTGAATTTTTATCTTCGCTATTTTAGATCCTTGCTAGGATTTTATAAAGGTTTGAAACCTAATAAATTGTCAATTGCCTGGAGCAAACTTTAAATGTTAGGAGGTCTGCGACCCCAAATTGTTACTAAAAATTGAAACTATATACTTGTCAAATTTATTAGACTTTTTTGCATTGTTAAATAAATTTAAACTTTCCTTTTCGACTCATCATTTCTCTAATACAACGGTTAGGCAAGATCCTGTCTTCCTTGGCTCTTCCTATTCAATGCCATTAAATCTATTGATAGGGCTTTCACCACTCGTTGCATTTGAGCAAGAACTCTTAGTGGTAATCTCGTTAAAGTTTCTCTTAGCTTTAATAGCTAATTCTAACTGGCCAGTAAGACAAGTACAGCTCGCTACGCCAGCTACCTGCTTGTGGAGATCCTCTCCGAAAACTTATGGTTGGTTTTCCAAAAGATAAGTGTTTCTCTTTATCTAAACTTTTAGCCGGCTCCTTGCTGAGTAAAAGCTTAGCCATTTCCAAATGCAACTATTGGTTCACTTACCAAAATTACTCCCCAAGGTATATTTTTTTTTATCACAATCCTTCTTGGAAGCACTTGGTCGCTTTTTAGGAACTCCACAACTTCGAAAACTGGAAATATCAAAATCGATGCAAATTATTGGCATTCTTCGAATTACTTGGTCAAAAAAGAATTCCTTTGAACAGATCCACAATAAGTCTGTTACTATCTGTCTTGCCAGACCATCACCCTTCCCCATAGTACGCATATGCATGCTTGAGAGGGAATACTCTAAAGCCATTCTCTTGCAAACCGCCCAAGTCCTAGCTGCGGTTGCCGTTAGCCTCGACCAGGTCCTTACCCATTTTAGGTATCAGAGAGCGGATTTGCGGTGGCAACCGCCTTTGAGAGTATTTAAGGTTAAATTTACAACTTTTGTGAGACTCTCCTCCCATCTTTCTATCCTTTTTCTCCAGTCCGAAACCCACCTCCTTTTTTTTTATCATCTTCCCTTGGTGGTTAGGTTATTCTCAGTCAATAATCTACCCAGCCTATAAGAATGAAATAAAATCAATCACCACGATACTGGCAACCATATTGTGGAGTCAGTTTTTCACCTCTCTGTTCACAAAAGCAAAAGAGGAGTTGTCCAACTTCGATACCAAGCTCCTCAGTTATAAGAAAATACATCATCATCAGCTTCTAAAGGCTAAAAGCCTTGTCGTTGCAGCCATTTCTTACGGTCTTCAGCAGTTCTCTTCATATTGACATACGATTCACATTCGATTTCCTTGACAATGTTCTTGAGATACGATTGTCTTGGTCGTCCCATTGGTTTCTTTCCCAAAATTTTTCCTTCAAAAATGACCCGGAGGAGAGTGTCATGTCTGAGCACGTGTCCCATGAAATTTTGATTTCCTTTTCTTGATGGTGTTCAACAGGCATCGATTCTCCTGAATTTGGTTCAGAACAAGCTCATTTCTCTTTCTTTCCACCCAGCTTGTTCGGGTCATTCGTCTCCAAAACCACATTTCAGCTGCCTCAAGTTTTGATTCTTCTCTTTTCCCCAGTGTCCATGTTTCACAACCATAGGTCAACACACTCCAAACAAAGGTCTTGAGAAATGACTTCCTTATCTTCAAGTTGAGGTGCTCATTGAGCAGCAAATTCTTCTTATTTTGAAAGGCTTTCTTCGCCAACACTATTCTTTTCTTAATTTCTGAGATGCATCTGTTGTCATAATTAATCACACTTCCCAAATAGCAAAATTTCGTTACTTGTTCAATGGCACTATGATTTAACATTATATTAGCCAAAATTGGTTGTTTCTTTTTATCAACCACCATTAATTTTGTCTTCCGAGAATTAATTTTCAGCCCGAATTTTCCTAAGGATTTCTGAAAAATGTTTAACATTCTATTCATTTCACATGCAGAGTTTGCTAAAAGTGCAATATCATCTGCAAAGCGAATGCTATGAACCTGTAATCCATTAAATTTTAATCCTTTTGTTTTCTCTTTTAATGCATTTACTGCAGCTTCTATATAGATATTAAAGAGATGTGGTGATAGTGGACAACCCTGCCTTACACCTCTTCTTGTTTATGCTTCTCTTTTATTGCCATTAACTGTTATTTCGGTAGTTTGATTTTTATATAAGTTCAGAATAAGGCGCCTGTCTTTCCAGTCAATCCCGACTTTGGCCAATGTAAGAAATAAGGTTTTCCAATTGACATTATCAAATGCCTTCTCTATACCAATGAATACTATATAGGTTTTTCGATTACCTTCCAGTCTTTTTTCTAAAATCTGACGTAATGCTAGGATAGCCTCCCTAGTCCCTTTCCTTGTTCTAAATCCATACTGATCACTATCCAGATGTTGTTCAATTTTCTTGCTTAGTCTATCTTTGATGATGATCAATAAATCTTTGATGCATGTGAAAGAATGGCTAATGTTCTATAATTAGAACATTCACAAGCATTTCCTTTCTTGGGTAGTGTGATTGTTCGACTTTTAATAAAATCAGGAGGTAAAATTCCGTCCTCATAGCATTTACTAATGATTTGGAAAAGAAAATACAGAGCTCTGAAAATGATGTGCCACATTTTGTGGGCTTGAGGATGTTGAGGTAAGGGCATTAGACGAATCGGACAGTGACTTTTTCAGTACTGTGAAGGTACAACTACTTTCTGTCCCTTGATTCTGTTCTTGTAGCTTATATAGCTCACTGTACAAGGTCCACTATGTAGTGTACTGGCTAGCAATCTTGGCAGTCACCCCCGAGGCCCGGGTTCAACCCTCGGTTCTGCCTAGAAATTCAATTCTGGTATGAAAGTTAGAAATGGGTACACTTAGCCTTGTAAGGTAGAATTGAGGGCACGTGGGTTCCATTTCAATTCCAGGGAAATACTGGTATAGTTCCTAACTTAAAGCAACGCCACCTCCTTCCCAATCCTACCCTCAATTATAAATACACACACTACTACAGTTTATGACTATGGCATAGGTTATCAGACTCAAACCCATGTACACGGGGCTTTATGACCACGGTGGCGCAAAGCTCCTGTACGAATTAACAACAACAACAACAACAACAACAACAACAACATCACTAAACAAGCATAACCCTAAGGTGTAATAGAGTCCAGGCAAGGGCAATTAGGCTACATTATAAAAATTTGCGCAGCCACCATGTTGCTTTCTTGCTTGTTGTGGTTTCGAAAGTCATATCGGTGAAACTGCCTGTTAGTTCTCTATCATGATACAGAATTTCAGGCATACAGCTACATCAGATTACGAAGTATTGAGTACCAGATGAAATATTTCGGATGGCTACTAAGTTAAATTGTGACGATTATGGAGATATAAAAGGCATGGTCTAGGCATCCGGGGATGGAACTAACTCGCTGCCAACATACATTGTCATCGGTCAAGCCAATCAAATTTCATTTGTGGGAGAGAGAGAGAGAGATTGATTGCTTGATTGTTTATTTTAGGATTACATGCATAGAGCTGAGAAGCCCCATTTGTTGCATGCAATCCACTCTTTTACATTATTATTATTATTATTATTATTCGTGTGGCCTCCAGAGAGGCCAAGTGCATATCTTTCTAGTCGACGCCCAAGGGCGATCTGCGCGTCGTAATGAGGAAGAAGTGGTGATGAAGACGTCACATACACCCAGTCCCCGAGCCACGGGAATTAACCCCAGGAGATTAATCTCCCTGATGGCTCGGCCGGGAATCGAACCCGGGACACTTCGGGCCAAATCCTAGCACGCTAACCATTTAGCCACGGAGCCGGACTCTTTTACATTAAGGTATTCATATACGTTTGAAATGGCGTATTTGGATGGAATTTTCAGTTTTTGCAGATGAAAATTTAATTCTTCTTTTTTAAGAAAATGTCTGGGTTTCACGTGTTTCATTGATAAATATGCTCAGAAAATTTATGAACCACGCACAACAGTGCCGTAAATAGACGGCAGTACTGCTCATTGGGTTAAGGAATCATAAACGTTTTAGGAAAATTTCCATAATTTTAAACCAAACTATGTGAATTTTTTAGTGGTTTACTTGAATGTAAATAAAGGCAGTTACGTCATCAGAATGGTTAATTTACAATTTAAGGAGTTTACAAACTTTTTCTTTTGTTGGCAAAACAAAATTGTTTTTTTTGAGATCTCCTAGCAACTACCACAATTAATTTAATTCAATGTTTCTTTCACATAACTATTAACATCAGTGTTTTTGATGTCCCCTGCTAAATATATTGGTTTATCACTGTTATAGCACATTCTTTCAAAAATGCAAAGTTTCAAAAATATGTCTTTCCTTTCTTCATATTCAGATTTTAAAAGGGGACATATCTTTCCTCATCTTTAGTACAGGACATTTCTGGTTTAATGGTGTTTACTTTGAAACCTTGCTGAGGTCGACAAGTGAATTAGAACTTGAGTTATTGATGTTTGAACCTGTAAAAATAAATTCTTAGTTATTGAGCAAATGAAGTGTTGAAGGTTTTGCATTGTGATCAGACACGTGCACCCTGGCCCATTTAAATAGCATTAGATTAAATAATAATACTTAAAACAATTACCTCATAACCTAAGTATTATATATCATAATGCGCTTGCAAATATCCCGTAACTATCTAAAGATATCATTAATAGCCATCCAATCGGTAAGGTGTCTCCTGAGTACTGAGCGATGTGAACTCTCATACGCATGTAGATTATAAGTAGTGGGATGAGGGGGGAGCTGCACCACTTCTTATTGAGCCACCCTCGTATTTGCCCCGAACTTGATATCTCGCTAACCAAACATGGGATTAGAACATACAGGGTGTCCTAGCACTGCTAGTAATGCCCCCTACTTTCCTATAGCCTCTTTATTTAATGAAAAGACCAAAACTAAAAGGTCATTCACGAGTAGTGGGGTAGTGTTGGTTTCCTGAAGTCGCGCTCGTGCTTGAATATGTATGCCTATGTTGGGAAAGGGTTAGGTGGTGGGGGAGGAGTAGGGTCGAGTGAGGGGTCGTTTGGATGGTATTTTTTCCGCTCTAGATGATGGTGAGGTTATTTTTTAAAAATGGATGGAATTGGGAAAAGCCATTTGGGGTAAACATGTTGTTTTTTGACATTTTGGCGATGAATGTTTTTTTATACGCATGCGCACTTGAGGAGTTTTGTAAGAGGGCGGGCTTTTTAAATGATGATTTATCAATGAGTGTTTTTTTAATATGTATTGAAATAAACCATAAAAACTAATAGGTCATCGGCTTTTGACTATCTCGCTAACCAATAATCGGATTTAAACCTATGAGGTGTCGTAGGACTCGTGGTGAACTCTCATTTTCCATGGACGGGGTATATCCACCCGAAAATAAAAACTACCCTTACCCGGGGGATGAAATAGTAATTCATTTTTGTATACCTACGAAATTGGCGGTTTTTGTAAAAGAGCGGGCTTTTTAAATGATGATTTATAAATGAGTGTTTTTTTAATACGTATTTAAATAAACCAAAAAAAAACTAATAGGTCATCGGCTTTTTACTATCTCGCTAACCAATAATCGGATTTAAACGTATGAGGTGTCGTAGGACTCGTGGTGAACTCTCCTTTTCTATCGAAGGGGTATATCCACTCCAAAATAAAAACTACCCTTACCCGGGGGATGAAATAGTAATTTATTTTTGTATGCTTACGAACTTGGCGGTTTTTGTAAGAGGGCGGGCTTTTTAAATGATGATTTATAAATGAGTGTTTTTTAAATATGTATTGAAAGAACCCAAAAAAACTAATAGGTCATCGGCTTTTTACTATCTCGCTAACCAATAATCGGATTTAAACCTATGAGGTGTCGTAGGACTCGTGGTGAAATCCCCTTTTCTATGGACGAGGCATATTCACCCCAAACTAAAAACTACCCTTACCCGGGGGATGAAATAGTAATTTATTTTTGTATGCTTACGAACTTGGCGGTTTTTGTAAGAGGGCGGGCTTTTTAAATGATGATTTATAAATGAGTGTTTTTTAAATATGTATTGAAATAAACCAAAAAAACTAATAGGTCATCGGCTTTTTACTATCTCGCTAACCAATAATCGGATTTAAACGTATGAGGTGTCGTAGGACTCGTGGTGAACTCCCCTTTTCTATGGACGGGGTATATCCACTCTAAAATAAAAACTACCCTTACCCGGGGGGTTGAAATAGTAATATTTTTTGTATGTGCGCGCACGGACGGCTTTTGTTAAAAGGACCTAACTACACGTTTGTTAATATTTTCTGAACCCCTCATGGGATTTTGCCATAGGCAGTATTCTAACCCTGGGGGTGACGCCCCGTTTTTGAATGTAGGATTCATTTTTGTTAAAAGGACCTAACGACACTTTTGTTCATATCTCGCGAACCAATCATGCTAGGGACTTGTATGAGGGGTCCTAGCACTTGGGGCAACATTCCCTGTTTGGGGGTGAAACTACCCCCGAAAATTGAAAAATCCATATCTCGGAAACGAAGAATCCTAAAATTAGGTGTGATAGCTTAAAAAATAGGGGATGATATGGGCTTTTACCTCGATTGATCATTTCACCCCTAAAACAGTAAATAGTCATGTTATGGGAGAAAAACGTGTTAAACACCTAAAAATGATAAATGAACCTAAGATCTTTTGTTTTTGATGAAAAATAGCAGGGGGGGTGAAACTTCCCCCCCCCCAAAAAAAATGAAAAATCCACATCTCGGAAACGAAGAATCCCAAAATTAGGTGTGATAGCTTAAAAAATAGGGGATGATATGGGCTTTAACCTCGATTGATCATTTCACCCCTAAAACAGTAAATAGTCATGTTATGGGGAAAAAACGTGTAAAAAACACCTAAAAATGATAAATGAACCTAAGATCTTTTGTTTTTGATGAAAAATAGCAGGGGGGTGAAACTACCCCCCAAAATTGGAAAATCCATATCTCGGAAACGAAGAATCATAAAATTAGGTGTGATAGCTTAAAAAATAGGGGATGATATGGGCTTTTACCTCGATTGATCATTTCACCCCTAAAACAGTAAATAGTCATGTTATGGGAAAAAAAACGTGTTATACACCTAAAAGCATAAGCATCTTTGTGAAACCATGCTTTAATGGACATGTGTATGGAGGATGATTGTTATTATTATTATTATTAGGTAATTATGGATTAATGTGCGGATAGATAACTAACCAGTGGGGAGCGTGATGGCGCAGGTGCTTAGCTGCTCGTCTTTACCCGGACGGCTGGGGTTCAAATCCCGGTGACAGCGGGGGTTGGAATTTTCACCTGAAAAATCACGTGGCGTCAGGAAGGGCATTCGGCCTTAAATCCCCGGCCAAAACCAAAATGAGCCTGGTTGGCTCCGGCGACTCAAACTAATAGGGAAAAGCCGAAGAAAGAAAAAATGGTAACTCACCAGTAATAGTAAACATTGGTTGGAGGTGTTGAAGAAGTCAGGATGGCCAACCCTTGCCATGGTTCACGAATGCACCTCAAAACGTTTTACCTGTCAAGACTCAGTCTACCCTGTTGCAGCCTTTAGAAAAAAAAATCGAACCGGGGCCTCTGTGCTCACAGTGGACTTTTATTCATGATGCTTTTTAAACAAACGTAGGCTTGCATACTACCGCTGGCTTGAATCTGCACAGAGACACTGGCTTTGGTTTGCGTAGTGTGCCTTGCTGATAACAGCACAGCGATCTTGTCAGTAAGTTTCATATTACTCATTTGCTTGATAGCGGACGTGCTCTGCACATGACTAGATCGTTGTTAGGTTTGACAAAGGCTTAGTGAAGCTTATTGCAACCTTGAAATGAATGTCATGGTATAGTCGGGGTTGGAAGCCAAGACCTTAGGGTTGACAACCAAGTAGGTTAACCACTACACGGTGATATGGTCAAATAATAATGTAACAAACCATATAGAAACGTTTTCTATAGTTTAACGAATTGGCATACCATGAGAGGTGTAGGTAATGGAAATTGAATCCTTAGCTGATGATTATACTACTTTCCATGCGCACGTATAAGCTATCATGTTAGAAAAAGAATGGTATGGCTTGTTTTAAACGGAGAATAATAATTGTGTTTACTGTGAAACACAAATCTGAATTTAAAATAATTAATTTAAAATAATTAATTTAAAATTAACTAATTTAAAATTAGTTTAGTACGCTGAAGTTAAAATGAATAATGATCACGTTACAGACAGCCAGTTTCAAAGCCATGAGAACTAAGTGAACAAAGAATAAAATTCATGAGCCAGTGAGGAATTCAACATGCTGTCCTTTGGACAAGAGAGAAGCGTTCTACAGCGATCCTCAATGGTTTGGGTCATCGTAAAGATGAAAATTAAATCTAAGCTACTACACTCTTATATACTAGAAGAAGAAATGGAAAACAAATGGTCAAATAAAGGACAGAAGGAATAAAAAAAATGGCCCTCAACCCTCAAGCATAAGGATTGAGGGAGTTGGAAGGAAGGAGAGCCATGAAAGGCAGATAAAAAGTATACTAGGAGTGGCTTTGCCCCAGAGGTAATGGATAAAGAGGAGGAAAACTGGACTCAGCTCAGAAATCCCTTGGGGTCGCCAACTTCCAAACTGATCAGCCCTTGAGGGTGTAGCCATATGCAGAGTGCACCGCAAGTGGTGGGGCTTCTTGAGGGGGCTTGGGCAAAAGACAGGGAATAACATGAAAATAAAAAAGCAAGGCTGCCTCCTCAGGATATCAGAAAAAATAAATAAACCAGGGCCAATGAAGTTGTAAAAGGAAGAGACTCCCTAGGGCTCGGATACCCTAATCATGTTGAGGTCGGTAGAGAACAAGAGTTGAGCAAGTGTGGTCGACAGGAAATAAGACAGAGAGGAGCCTAGCACAAGTTAGTGGAAGCAATGACGGCCTCAGCTGGGACTCCGTGATCGTCAACCTACATGACACTAGATATGACGCCCAGGGGTGGAATTAAAGACTTCTATTGTTTTATATCACTGGCTTTTAAGAACGCTAACACATGGCATGCCTCATAATGCAATACTGGTCCTAGGGTATGCAAAATTGTATTAGAAACTCAGCTAATAATAGTGTGCTTGCCCATGATTATTTTCCCAAGGACTGATAACCATGATTTCCAAGCCCCTAAGTAAGGCAAAAAACAAATGATTTTCATTTTCCAATGAGTTGGGGTGAGGTGAGTTTTCTATACACCAAACTGATGTGGTTTCCCACTTCTACTCCAGGCAAATGCACATTTGATGTTAAGAATAGTCAAATGGTTTGCAACTGCTCAATGCTAGGACCTGATTAGTGGCTTTTAAAAAATGGAATGGAATGGAGTACACTTCCCCCAAAACCAACAAGAGGAGTGTTCGATCCCCCACAACAACCATCCTTAAAGTCAATATAAATGACTATGCACTTCAGCTCATGACGGTCTCCTCTCTCCAATCCTACCCCTTGGTGGTGAAAGGCACACTCTAATACAACCTTCATAGTGACAGGTTATCTGTTAAATACCTAACTATCCCCAGATTTACCTTAAATTTTCCTAAAATCCACTACATTTTCCGAAAATTGACCAAATGACACAACATTCCAGCAAAATTCAACAAATGACTACCAGATTTATTGAAATTCCATTGATTTACCTAAGCATGGTTTAAACCATCTCAAATTCATATAAAATTAGACGAATATAGATGAAAATTCACTAAAATTTACCGAATTTAGCCAAGTGGTGTACAAACCATGAAATTTATCCAATTTTTATTAAAATTGACTACATGTACTCGAAAATTCCATAATATTCCCTTTACATGTATGCTTTTATTGTTGTTGTTTCGTTTACCACACTCCCTGCAGACAAATACCTCAACATGACTTTCTCCTAGAATAGGAGATCCACATTCGACATGATAGCTGAGTTTCATTTCCCATAAACTTGTCTCTGAGGTGGGTGTCAGGAAAAGGCATCCAGCTGTAAAAACCACACCCTCACGTAGACTTTCATAACCTCTTACGTTGAGGTTTCTTACACTAACGACATTAAATGATTGAACGGTTTCCTTTTCACAATTCCTGTCTATACTTTCCTCTTTAAGGTTGCAAGATGTTTGCAAGATTCCTAAAATGCAATTAAATGTAATAAATACCTTAAGATGGTTTCATTTGTTTAATGATATGGTGTTGATGATGGATATATACGTTAAGACTAATTTTTGTTAGGTCTTGACTGGCCTTGCAATTAGAAATTGACAAACCAAACATGGGTTATCTACCAGGGGAACACTTTGACCACTATGTTGGTTATTGGCCAGTAAGTACAGTTCTAGTAATGAAACAGAAATCCAACACAAACAATGAGCGCACAATGCGGCGGAGATTGGTACCACGATGTACTGTTGGTTATGTAGCTATGTGGAATGTACATCACATATGGTTTACTTAAAGGTTTGGAGATTCCATTAAAGATATTTCTACAATAAACCATTTTCAAATGGTCATTCGTAGGTGTGAAAATATTTATTATATGGTATTTTATGAAAACAATTATAATTTATAAAAAATTTATACGTTTACTGTATTCTTATTTAATGTAAGCACTGGAGGCACTATCGACCAAAATACAGCACTATCTGGAATGTATATTGCATACTTCAAGGTTTGGAGATCCCATTAAAGATATTCCTACAATAAATGATTTTCAAGTTGTCGTTCTATGGCGTGAAAATATTTAATATATGATATTTGCTAAAAGGATTTACCACTGGAATTATTTTACAAGTAGTTATTTTAATGACCAACAGAGTTCACTGTTAAGAAGGTAGAGCCCTATGTGGAATGTAGGATAACATGTTATACATGATACGTGACAACTGTAAGGCTTGTGATTTTTAAGATGCCTTTATCCCTATATTAATCACCCAGTTTGCAATACTGATAACTGCAATGTTACTGAAAAAAAAAATGAAACAAAACAAAAATTAGCATTGAAAAACCAAAAAGTGGTTGAGCATATATATAGTGGGGAAAAGAAAAGTTTTGTAAACACTAATGTCCAACAAGATTAATTAAATCAGTAACTGTCAGGGTGGCCGAGTGGTTAAGGCGTTTGACTTAAGATCAAATTTCCAAATATATAAGGAAGCAAGGGTTCGAATCCCTTCCCTGACATAACTATTGCTTGAACATGCAAGAAAACAAGAAATATACACAAACTATGTTTATCAATTTAATCATTTTTTTTGACAAGAGATAGACACACAGAATACAGCTCTTTTGGTTTATCAGTTCTTTTAAACATAACACTTGTTGAAAATTATTTTTTAGGGGATGGGGGGCGTTGCTACGTTGACCCCTTACACAATAATAGCAGCTTTACGAAGTTCATTTTCTATATTTAATAGCTCTTTCTCATAACCAATATGACCAAGCTGTTTACAGGCATGCAAGAGCTGTAGACGTTCGACTAATATATTAGGATCGTTCCATTTACTATTTTTTATGAATGGTTTCAGAATCTCGGGAAGCAGTTCATCATTATCACCATCATTATGATTATCATCCTCATTATTATAATCATTTTCATAATGATGATCATTATCATCGTTATCATTACCATGATAATTTCCACCTGTGTCCACAGTCTGTTCAATGGTTTGAGTTGTCTTTGATAGTGTTGAAAGCTTCTTTTTAGATGTGCTAGAATGCTTTAACATTGTTATGTTATTATTACCACTATTACCTTTCCCCACTAACTTTTTGATGGGGTATATTGTCTCTGATAGGGTTGAGGGCTTTTGAGATGTGGGTGCATGTCTGAACATGGGTTTCACAGGAGGTGTTAAAGGTTTCTCATTAAACAACTCGCTAACAGCATGAGTGCGTTGTAGTGTATTAAACTTGAGGTTAATATTATCTTGAGCAGTACTATCTTTCTCTTGGACTTGGTTTCTTGCTTTGGTTTGGGTTTTCCTTACATTTAGACTAGCGTGATTATTAAGTTTACATTCATGATTGTTTGAAGAAAGTACGTCCAATTCTTTTGTTTTAAGCATTCCTCGACACTGTTTCGATCGTTGCTTTGAACAGCGCCAAATAACAGTTCCATTTTTATTGCTTCGTTTCACAATATATGAATATCCTTTATGGTATGCATAAGGCTTACCATACCTAGTCACTGATACTTCCATATCAACTGTCAAGCACCAACTAATCTCTAGTAAAGACAACTTGGTAATAACAAAAATAGTTTAATGTGGGAGCATATATACATGCAAAAAGTGGGAGCAAAGGTGGGGGGTAAAAAGTGGGAGCAAAAGTGGTAGCAAATGCGGGAGAAAAAAAAACTGTGAGCAAAAAGTGGGAGCAAATATGGGATCAAATGTGGGAGCAAAGCAAATATAAAAAAAAAGTGGGAGCAAATATGCTAACAAATATGTCAACAAATATACCAGCAAAAGTAAATACACAAGTCAAGATCGATTAAAGTGCAAAGAAAATATGGAAGCAAATATGAGAGCAAAAATGGTGTTTTTCTAAAACAACTAGACATAACAAACTTAGTCATAACCTAACCTCACCTAACCTCACCTAACCTCACCTAACCTAACCTCACCTAACCTAACCTAACCTAACCTCACCTCACCTAACTTCACCTAACCTAACCTAACCTAACCTAACTTTACCTAACCTAACTTGACTGAACTTTACCTAACCTAACCCATCATAACTTCACCTAACCTAACTTTACCTAATCTAACTTCACCTAACCTAACTTTCAACTCACAGATCAAGATTAAATTCTAGGCATAGTTGAGTTGGAACCCAAGACTTCAGGGATAACACACAAGTATACTAGCCACTACACCGCAAAAATGAGCAAATTACCATGCAACACAACATAAAGTAAAAGTTTCCTGTAGTGTAACTCATTGGCTGTCAACCATAGTTCGGGAATTCAAACCCAAGACCTCAGGACTTTTTGTTTTGAACATTATCAGAAATATTATTCCATTTGCATTTTGCTGCTGCTGCTTATAGTTATAAGAGTTGACATTAATATGGAAAGCAAAAAAAAATGTGGGAGCAAAAAGTGGGAGCAAAACGTGTAAGCAGAAGTGGGAGCAAACAAGTGTGAGCAAATATGGGAGCAGAAAGTGGGAGCAAATGTGAAAGCAAAAGTGGGAGCAAAAAGAGCGAGCAAAAGTGAGTGCACAAAGTGGGAGCAAAATGTGTGAGTAAAAAGTGGGGCCAAATGTGGTGTTTTACTAAAACAATCTCCCCTAACCTAACCTAACCTAACTTCACCCAACCTAATTTCACCTAACCTAACTTCACCTAACCTAACCTTCCAACTCTCAGATCAAAAATTAAATTCTGGCCATAGTCGAGTTGGAACCCAAAACTCTGGGATAACACCCAAGTATACTAGCCACTACATCGCGAAATGGGCAAATTATCATGCAACACAACACAAAAATAAAAAAGTTTTCTGTAGTGTAACTCATTGGCTGACAATCATAGTTGAGAATTCAAACCCAAGACCTCAGGACTTTTGTTTTGAACATTATCAGAAATATTATTCCATTTACATTTTGCTATTGCTTATAGTTATAAGAGTTGGCATTAATATGGGAGCAAAAGTGAAAGCAAAACGTGGGTGCAAGCATGGCTGGTTGTAGAGACTTTCATATCAACTAATACACATAAATTAAATTTTAGTAAAGTGACTTGGCTAATAATAATAATAATAATAATATTAACAGTTTAAAAAAAATCAAGGGGATTGATATTTTTCAGGGTGTAATTTCCAAATTACTGTCAAGAATAATAATTACATGAACAGATTCCAAGAACTCTAGAGTGTTTTTAAGGTTAATGATTGGCTAGGAGTGAGATAGAGCTAGCTAACCTAAGTTAA
>CAMPQE020000228.1:0-20847 GCA_946902985.2 Meconema thalassinum
TTTCAAGTGGTGCAGTTGCACCTTATATAAAGGGAGGTGGCGCGCAGTTCGTCACTCCTGTGGGGGTCCGGGCGGGGACACCAAGAGCCCGCCGATGAGCCTAGCTTGGTGTCCTAGGCGAAACCCCACACAAGACACGGCACAAACCTAGAAGAATTGCTGAGTTTTAATTCACCGGCCGTGAAAGCCTATATACCATCTTTTTGGAAGCCTTCATAGGGAGGTTAAGGCTGCTTGAGCTTTCAGTTCTCGTAGTCAAGTGGTGCAGTTGCACCTTATATAAAGGGAGGTGGCGCGCAGTTCGTCACTCCTGTGGGGGTCCGGGCGGGGACACCAAGAGCCCGCCGATGAGCCTAGCTTGGTGTCCTAGGCGAAACCCCACACAAGACACGGCACAAACCTAGAAGAATTGCTGAGTTTTAATTCACCGGCCGTGAAAGCCAATATACCATCTTTTTGGAAGCCTTCATAGGGAGGTTAAGGCTGCTTGAGCTTTTAGTTCTCGTAGTCAAGTGGTGCAGTTGCACCTTATATAAAGGGAGGTGGCGCGCAGTTCGTCACTCCTGTGGGGGTCCGGGCGGGGACACCAAGAGCCCGCCGATGAGCCTAGCTTGGTGTCCTAGGCGAAACCCCACACAAGACACGGCACAAACCTAGAAGAATTGCTGAGTTTTAATTCACCGGCCGTGAAAGCCAATATACCATCTTTTTGGAAGCCTTCATAGGGAGGTTAAGGCTGCTTGAGCTTTTAGTTCTCGTAGTCAAGTGGTGCAGTTGCACCTTATATAAAGGGAGGTGGCGCGCAGTTCGTCACTCCTGTGGGGGTCCGGGCGGGGACACCAAGAGCCCGCCGATGAGCCTAGCTTGGTGTCCTAGGCGAAACCCCACACAAGACACGGCACAAACCTAGAAGAATTGCTGAGTTTTAATTCACCGGCCGTGAAAGCCAATATACCATCTTTTTGGAAGCCTTCATAGGGAGGTTAAGGCTGCTTGAGCTTTTAGTTCTCGTAGTCAAGTGGTGCAGTTGCACCTTATATAAAGGGAGGTGGCGCGCAGTTCGTCACTCCTGTGGGGGTCCGGGCGGGGACACCAAGAGCCCGCCGATGAGCCTAGCTTGGTGTCCTAGGCGAAACCCCACACAAGACACGGCACAAACCTAGAAGAATTGCTGAGTTTTAATTCACCGGCCGTGAAAGCCAATATACCATCTTTTTGGAAGCCTTCATAGGGAGGTTAAGGCTGCTTGAGCTTTTAGTTCTCGTAGTCAAGTGGTGCAGTTGCACCTTATATAAAGGGAGGTGGCGCGCAGTTCGTCACTCCTGTGGGGGTCCGGGCGGGGACACCAAGAGCCCGCCTATGAGCCTAGCTTGGTGTCCTAGGCGAAACCCCACACAAGACACGGCACAAACCTAGAAGAATTGCTGAGTTTTAATTCACCGGCCGTGAAAGCCAATATACCATCTTTTTGGAAGCCTTCATAGGGAGGTTAAGGCTGCTTGAGCTTTTAGTTCTCGTAGTCAAGTGGTGCAGTTGCACCTTATATAAAGGGAGGTGGCGCGCAGTTCGTCACTCCTGTGGGGGTCCGGGCGGGGACACCAAGAGCCCGCCGATGAGCCTAGCTTGGTGTCCTAGGCGAAACCCCACACAAGACACGGCACAAACCTAGAAGAATTGCTGAGTTTTAATTCACCGGCCGTGAAAGCCAATATACCATCTTTTTGGAAGCCTTCATAGGGAGGTTAAGGCTGCTTGAGCTTTTAGTTCTCGTAGTCAAGTGGTGCAGTTGCACCTTATATAAAGGGAGGTGGCGCGCAGTTCGTCACTCCTGTGGGGGTCCGGGCGGGGACACCAAGAGCCCGCCGATGAGCCTAGCTTGGTGTCCTAGGCGAAACCCCACACAAGACACGGCACAAACCTAGAAGAATTGCTGAGTTTTAATTCACCGGCCGTGAAAGCCAATATACCATCTTTTTGGAAGCCTTCATAGGGAGGTTAAGGCTGCTTGAGCATTTAGTTCTCGTAGTCAAGTGGTGCAGTTGCACCTTATATAAAGGGAGGTGGCGCGCAGTTCGTCACTCCTGTGGGGGTCCGGGCGGGGACACCAAGAGCCCGCCGATGAGCCTAGCTTGGTGTCCTAGGCGAAACCCCACACAAGACACGGCACAAACCTAGAAGAATTGCTGAGTTTTAATTCACCGGCCGTGAAAGCCAATATACCATCTTTTTGGAAGCCTTCATAGGGAGGTTAAGGCTGCTTGAGCTTTTAGTTCTCGTAGTCAAGTGGTGCAGTTGCACCTTATATAAAGGGAGGTGGCGCGCAGTTCGTCACTCCTGTGGGGGTCCGGGCGGGGACACCAAGAGCCCGCCGATGAGCCTAGCTTGGTGTCCTAGGCGAAACCCCACACAAGACACGGCACAAACCTAGAAGAATTGCTGAGTTTTAATTCACCGGCCGTGAAAGCCAATATACCATCTTTTTGGAAGCCTTCATAGGGAGGTTAAGGCTGCTTGAGCTTTTAGTTCTCGTAGTCAAGTGGTGCAGTTGCACCTTATATAAAGGGAGGTGGCGCGCAGTTCGTCACTCCTGTGGGGGTCCGGGCGGGGACACCAAGAGCCCGCCGATGAGCCTAGCTTGGTGTCCTAGGCGAAACCCCACACAAGACACGGCACAAACCTAGAAGAATTGCTGAGTTTTAATTCACCGGCCGTGAAAGCCAATATACCATCTTTTTGGAAGCCTTCATAGGGAGGTTAAGGCTGCTTGAGCTTTTAGTTCTCGTAGTCAAGTGGTGCAGTTGCACCTTATATAAAGGGAGGTGGCGCGCAGTTCGTCACTCCTGTGGGGGTCCGGGCGGGGACACCAAGAGCCCGCCGATGAGCCTAGCTTGGTGTCCTAGGCGAAACCCCACACAAGACACGGCACAAACCTAGAAGAATTGCTGAGTTTTAATTCACCGGCCGTGAAAGCCAATATACCATCTTTTTGGAAGCCTTCATAGGGAGGTTAAGGCTGCTTGAGCTTTTAGTTCTCGTAGTCAAGTGGTGCAGTTGCACCTTATATAAAGGGAGGTGGCGCGCAGTTCGTCACTCCTGTGGGGGTCCGGGCGGGGACACCAAGAGCCCGCCGATGAGCCTAGCTTGGTGTCCTAGGCGAAACCCCACACAAGACACGGCACAAACCTAGAAGAATTGCTGAGTTTTAATTCACCGGCCGTGAAAGCCAATATACCATCTTTTTGGAAGCCTTCATAGGGAGGTTAAGGCTGCTTGAGCTTTTAGTTCTCGTAGTCAAGTGGTGCAGTTGCACCTTATATAAAGGGAGGTGGCGCGCAGTTCGTCACTCCTGTGGGGGTCCGGGCGGGGACACCAAGAGCCCGCCGATGAGCCTAGCTTGGTGTCCTAGGCGAAACCCCACACAAGACACGGCACAAACCTAGAAGAATTGCTGAGTTTTAATTCACCGGCCGTGAAAGCCAATATACCATCTTTTTGGAAGCCTTCATAGGGAGGTTAAGGCTGCTTGAGCTTTTAGTTCTCGTAGTCAAGTGGTGCAGTTGCACCTTATATAAAGGGAGGTGGCGCGCAGTTCGTCACTCCTGTGGGGGTCCGGGCGGGGACACCAAGAGCCCGCCTATGAGCCTAGCTTGGTGTCCTAGGCGAAACCCCACACAAGACACGGCACAAACCTAGAAGAATTGCTGAGTTTTAATTCACCGGCCGTGAAAGCCAATATACCATCTTTTTGGAAGCCTTCATAGGGAGGTTAAGGCTGCTTGAGCTTTTAGTTCTCGTAGTCAAGTGGTGCAGTTGCACCTTATATAAAGGGAGGTGGCGCGCAGTTCGTCACTCCTGTGGGGGTCCGGGCGGGGACACCAAGAGCCCGCCGATGAGCCTAGCTTGGTGTCCTAGGCGAAACCCCACACAAGACACGGCACAAACCTAGAAGAATTGCTGAGTTTTAATTCACCGGCCGTGAAAGCCAATATACCATCTTTTTGGAAGCCTTCATAGGGAGGTTAAGGCTGCTTGAGCTTTTAGTTCTCGTAGTCAAGTGGTGCAGTTGCACCTTATATAAAGGGAGGTGGCGCGCAGTTCGTCACTCCTGTGGGGGTCCGGGCGGGGACACCAAGAGCCCGCCGATGAGCCTAGCTTGGTGTCCTAGGCGAAACCCCACACAAGACACGGCACAAACCTAGAAGAATTGCTGAGTTTTAATTCACCGGCCGTGAAAGCCAATATACCATCTTTTTGGAAGCCTTCATAGGGAGGTTAAGGCTGCTTGAGCATTTAGTTCTCGTAGTCAAGTGGTGCAGTTGCACCTTATATAAAGGGAGGTGGCGCGCAGTTCGTCACTCCTGTGGGGGTCCGGGCGGGGACACCAAGAGCCCGCCGATGAGCCTAGCTTGGTGTCCTAGGCGAAACCCCACACAAGACACGGCACAAACCTAGAAGAATTGCTGAGTTTTAATTCACCGGCCGTGAAAGCCAATATACCATCTTTTTGGAAGCCTTCATAGGGAGGTTAAGGCTGCTTGAGCTTTTAGTTCTCGTAGTCAAGTGGTGCAGTTGCACCTTATATAAAGGGAGGTGGCGCGCAGTTCGTCACTCCTGTGGGGGTCCGGGCGGGGACACCAAGAGCCCGCCGATGAGCCTAGCTTGGTGTCCTAGGCGAAACCCCACACAAGACACGGCACAAACCTAGAAGAATTGCTGAGTTTTAATTCACCGGCCGTGAAAGCCAATATACCATCTTTTTGGAAGCCTTCATAGGGAGGTTAAGGCTGCTTGAGCTTTTAGTTCTCGTAGTCAAGTGGTGCAGTTGCACCTTATATAAAGGGAGGTGGCGCGCAGTTCGTCACTCCTGTGGGGGTCCGGGCGGGGACACCAAGAGCCCGCCGATGAGCCTAGCTTGGTGTCCTAGGCGAAACCCCACACAAGACACGGCACAAACCTAGAAGAATTGCTGAGTTTTAATTCACCGGCCGTGAAAGCCAATATACCATCTTTTTGGAAGCCTTCATAGGGAGGTTAAGGCTGCTTGAGCTTTTAGTTCTCGTAGTCAAGTGGTGCAGTTGCACCTTATATAAAGGGAGGTGGCGCGCAGTTCGTCACTCCTGTGGGGGTCCGGGCGGGGACACCAAGAGCCCGCCGATGAGCCTAGCTTGGTGTCCTAGGCGAAACCCCACACAAGACACGGCACAAACCTAGAAGAATTGCTGAGTTTTAATTCACCGGCCGTGAAAGCCAATATACCATCTTTTTGGAAGCCTTCATAGGGAGGTTAAGGCTGCTTGAGCTTTTAGTTCTCGTAGTCAAGTGGTGCAGTTGCACCTTATATAAAGGGAGGTGGCGCGCAGTTCGTCACTCCTGTGGGGGTCCGGGCGGGGACACCAAGAGCCCGCCGATGAGCCTAGCTTGGTGTCCTAGGCGAAACCCCACACAAGACACGGCACAAACCTAGAAGAATTGCTGAGTTTTAATTCACCGGCCGTGAAAGCCAATATACCATCTTTTTGGAAGCCTTCATAGGGAGGTTAAGGCTGCTTGAGCTTTTAGTTCTCGTAGTCAAGTGGTGCAGTTGCACCTTATATAAAGGGAGGTGGCGCGCAGTTCGTCACTCCTGTGGGGGTCCGGGCGGGGACACCAAGAGCCCGCCGATGAGCCTAGCTTGGTGTCCTAGGCGAAACCCCACACAAGACACGGCACAAACCTAGAAGAATTGCTGAGTTTTAATTCACCGGCCGTGAAAGCCAATATACCATCTTTTTGGAAGCCTTCATAGGGAGGTTAAGGCTGCTTGAGCTTTTAGTTCTCGTAGTCAAGTGGTGCAGTTGCACCTTATATAAAGGGAGGTGGCGCGCAGTTCGTCACTCCTGTGGGGGTCCGGGCGGGGACACCAAGAGCCCGCCGATGAGCCTAGCTTGGTGTCCTAGGCGAAACCCCACACAAGACACGGCACAAACCTAGAAGAATTGCTGAGTTTTAATTCACCGGCCGTGAAAGCCAATATACCATCTTTTTGGAAGCCTTCATAGGGAGGTTAAGGCTGCTTGAGCTTTTAGTTCTCGTAGTCAAGTGGTGCAGTTGCACCTTATATAAAGGGAGGTGGCGCGCAGTTCGTCACTCCTGTGGGGGTCCGGGCGGGGCCACCAAGAGCCCGCCGATGAGCCTAGCTTGGTGTCCTAGGCGAAACCCCACACAAGACACGGCACAAACCTAGAAGAATTGCTGAGTTTTAATTCACCGGCCGTGAAAGCCAATATACCATCTTTTTGGAAGCCTTCATAGGGAGGTTAAGGCTGCTTGAGCTTTTAGTTCTCGTAGTCAAGTGGTGCAGTTGCACCTTATATAAAGGGAGGTGGCGCGCAGTTCGTCACTCCTGTGGGGGTCCGGGCGGGGACACCAAGAGCCCGCCGATGAGCCTAGCTTGGTGTCCTAGGCGAAACCCCACACAAGACACGGCACAAACCTAGAAGAATTGCTGAGTTTTAATTCACCGGCCGTGAAAGCCAATATACCATCTTTTTGGAAGCCTTCATAGGGAGGTTAAGGCTGCTTGAGCTTTTAGTTCTCGTAGTCAAGTGGTGCAGTTGCACCTTATATAAAGGGAGGTGGCGCGCAGTTCGTCACTCCTGTGGGGGTCCGGGCGGGGACACCAAGAGCCCGCCGATGAGCCTAGCTTGGTGTCCTAGGCGAAACCCCACACAAGACACGGCACAAACCTAGAAGAATTGCTGAGTTTTAATTCACCGGCCGTGAAAGCCAATATACCATCTTTTTGGAAGCCTTCATAGGGAGGTTAAGGCTGCTTGAGCTTTTAGTTCTCGTAGTCAAGTGGTGCAGTTGCACCTTATATAAAGGGAGGTGGCGCGCAGTTCGTCACTCCTGTGGGGGTCCGGGCGGGGACACCAAGAGCCCGCCGATGAGCCTAGCTTGGTGTCCTAGGCGAAACCCCACACAAGACACGGCACAAACCTAGAAGAATTGCTGAGTTTTAATTCACCGGCCGTGAAAGCCAATATACCATCTTTTTGGAAGCCTTCATAGGGAGGTTAAGGCTGCTTGAGCTTTTAGTTCTCGTAGTCAAGTGGTGCAGTTGCACCTTATATAAAGGGAGGTGGCGCGCAGTTCGTCACTCCTGTGGGGGTCCGGGCGGGGACACCAAGAGCCCGCCGATGAGCCTAGCTTGGTGTCCTAGGCGAAACCCCACACAAGACACGGCACAAACCTAGAAGAATTGCTGAGTTTTAATTCACCGGCCGTGAAAGCCAATATACCATCTTTTTGGAAGCCTTCATAGGGAGGTTAAGGCTGCTTGAGCTTTTAGTTCTCGTAGTCAAGTGGTGCAGTTGCACCTTATATAAAGGGAGGTGGCGCGCAGTTCGTCACTCCTGTGGGGGTCCGGGCGGGGACACCAAGAGCCCGCCGATGAGCCTAGCTTGGTGTCCTAGGCGAAACCCCACACAAGACACGGCACAAACCTAGAAGAATTGCTGAGTTTTAATTCACCGGCCGTGAAAGCCAATATACCATCTTTTTGGAAGCCTTCATAGGGAGGTTAAGGCTGCTTGAGCTTTTAGTTCTCGTAGTCAAGTGGTGCAGTTGCACCTTATATAAAGGGAGGTGGCGCGCAGTTCGTCACTCCTGTGGGGGTCCGGGCGGGGACACCAAGAGCCCGCCGATGAGCCTAGCTTGGTGTCCTAGGCGAAACCCCACACAAGACACGGCACAAACCTAGAAGAATTGCTGAGTTTTAATTCACCGGCCGTGAAAGCCAATATACCATCTTTTTGGAAGCCTTCATAGGGAGGTTAAGGCTGCTTGAGCTTTTAGTTCTCGTAGTCAAGTGGTGCAGTTGCACCTTATATAAAGGGAGGTGGCGCGCAGTTCGTCACTCCTGTGGGGGTCCGGGCGGGGACACCAAGAGCCCGCCGATGAGCCTAGCTTGGTGTCCTAGGCGAAACCCCACACAAGACACGGCACAAACCTAGAAGAATTGCTGAGTTTTAATTCACCGGCCGTGAAAGCCAATATACCATCTTTTTGGAAGCCTTCATAGGGAGGTTAAGGCTGCTTGAGCTTTTAGTTCTCGTAGTCAAGTGGTGCAGTTGCACCTTATATAAAGGGAGGTGGCGCGCAGTTCGTCACTCCTGTGGGGGTCCGGGCGGGGACACCAAGAGCCCGCCGATGAGCCTAGCTTGGTGTCCTAGGCGAAACCCCACACAAGACACGGCACAAACCTAGAAGAATTGCTGAGTTTTAATTCACCGGCCGTGAAAGCCAATATACCATCTCAATATATTTTTCTTGAAAAGGCAAACTACACTCCGTATGTCCCATTACTTGGCACAATAAGATGTGTTATCGTATTAAAAGACAATATAGAAATGTAAAAGCACCTACACAAGGCTAGCTTCCTAAGAAATACGTAACAATACGCTCTAACACTGATGAAATTGTTACAGGTGTCGGAAGGTGCAAGTTTATCAAAGGAACTTGGAAACGTAATACCAACTGTTTAGGTATGAATACACAAAATTATGATTTTCAAGCTTCTATTGATGTTTAGACATTCTCAGCTTTTAGAAATAATTTCGAGCACAACCGACTTCATAATACATTTGCATTCATCGTTTGTACACATATTAACATTCAAGAACACAATATCTTAAAATTAATAGTTATAAACACTTGAAAAAGACATGCATTTTTGCACAAAAATACGAAATAGCGTCCTACATTTTACGGTATCATTCGGTATTTTGTTTGCGGGCTAGAAACATGGGTCTCGTACTGATTAATTACGTTCCGTACCGTAATTATTACTGACAGATATATTCTAGAATAGTAAAAATCCAGACGATGGTTGGGAAGAAGAAAATACCTCCTTGATGTTTACCAACACGTAGGCCTAAGTGCAGAGAGATGCCATTCTTAAAGCATTATATAACGATCCGAACAGAAAGTCTACTTTTTAATAATATCTAAATGCTTAATGTATATATATATATATATATATAATTTTTTTTTTTTTCGAAACTAGAAGTGCCCCCCTCCCATTGGCGATGCCCACCACTATTACAATTATCCATCGTGATAATTTACAAGGGTTGAAAACAACATGCCCGTTAAGTTACACGGGGTTACGCCCACTTAGGGCGTAGTGCTTGATGCTTGGCTTCACTCAAACGAGATCAGGGCAACTCCTCTTGATTCTGTCCTCCATGACCGCCAGTCTTGTCACTGCGCTGCAGATCTTGTCGTTTGGTCCTGTCCATTTCCGGTTAATCATCGCATCGGTTGCGTAGAATTCGGTCACTATTTCATTTCTCTTCGGTTGTCTGCTCTGCTTTAATTGTGATTCTTGTTGAGTAGCTGGCAGCAAGAACCTAGTATTCCGCGAGGAAAGTTGCGCGTGCTAACTCAAATGCAAGTCTACAGGGCAAATTGATATAGCCAATTTTCATGTTTTCTACTGGTCATTTCCATCTCATACCCTCACGTGTAGTGTTGTCATGTGATGGAGTAAATAGCTTTTGGTATGTTAGTTGGTTATTGTTGTATCAAGGGGGAGGAACAGCGAGGTCACTGTCCCTTATGTTTGGTACGTTGTGATTAAGTATTGGGCAACCATTTCAAATTTAAGTTCTAACTTAGAAAAAAGTCCTCTCGGCACGCCGGAAGGCGGAGGTAGATTTCACCGGACAAACTTGGGGATAGGCGAAAATAGGCAGAATATGCAGGTTTTCGTAGAAGGATCAGACCTCATTTATTGCGTGAAAGTATTTTATAATTGGAGATTAATTAACTTTGTTTTTCGTCATTTTATGCATATTTTAAACATTTTATTGTCTTGTGATGACGGTAACCTTCTTGTCATTTAGAGTCCATTTTTATACTTGTGGTCACACTGTCCTTATGCAAGGTTTCGACACTGATGTATAACTATGTAACGCTCTGTTACTTCTTCGCAAAATTATATATCCCGCCGAGATTTTGGTTGGTTCCTCAGTTTAGGGGCTGCGACAACGCGGTCATGTAACCCCGTGTACTTTGGGTGAATGTAGAATCTGTCTGATAAACGGTGTGAATTGTGATGGCTGTATTAGTCTGTAATTCAGGTAAGGAATGCAGACGCTCAATTTCAAGCAGTAGTTCCTAATGTTGCTACCAGATAGTACCGTCAACGACACCTAGCTGAGAACTTGGCTACTAGATGCCACTGCAATCAGCAACTCGCAACGAACGTTGGATCCTCCCCTCCAAAGGAAAGCATACTGAGGGATTTTTAGCGCTCTTAGAAAATCCGACGACTTTGGCCGGCTTTGAACCCGCGACCTTGGGCATGCTACCAGTTACGTCACCGAAGCCGCTTCACACTTAGTCAGATGGAAATCTGAATCTGATCTCGCGCAAGTGCGTTGTCATGGCAACGTCTGATGGCTCATCCCTCATCAGTTTAGTAGTGTTGCCATGGCAACCACTGATAGCTCTTGGCATTTTCTTATAATTCCGAAATCATTTTTCTCATCCCTTGGCGTAATGGTGGGTCATATCAAAAATTATTTCAGACAAAAGTTTTAGGTAATTATTAGGGGAATATTGTCCATTTTGTACGGTTTTGATATTGTGCCTATTAAGAGAGATATGATTAATGCTTCACGAAAAAAACACTTTTTCCCACCCCTTTGGTCAATGGTTGGTGCTATAAAAAAACTCTACAAACATAAATTTTTGAGCTTTTTCCGGCACATAGTATGAACTTTGAACGGATTCGATATTTCACATATTAAGAGAGTTATAGCAATATTTCATTTTTTCGAAAAAAGTCCCCCATTTTCATCCCCTTCGACCGATTTAGCCCAGTAACGAACTCGACCGAGATTTTATGGGTATACATATTTGATAAAAATTTCAAAGTGATTGGTGCAAAATTACGGCAGTTATCGTGTCCACAAGAAACTGATATACTGATATATATATATATATATATAAACATACATAAATTATACATAAACTTTTGAACTGACGGTGGTTTTGGGGTCTGGGGGATGTGAAACGCGAAGATATGTCGAAATTTTCCGGAAATCGAAACATGGTACCCATTGCAATAGTTAGCTTTCTAATGAAATCTACCTAAAATACTACCATCAACGACACCTATCTGTGAACTTGGCTACTAGATGCCACCGGAACCATCAACTCGCAACGAACGTTGGAACTTCTCCTCCGAAGGAAAGCAAACTCAGGGTTTTTTAGCGCTCTTAGTAAATCCGACGACTTCAGCCGGGTTTGAACCCGCGATCTTGGGCATAGAAGTTCAGCATGCTACCAGTTCCGATACCGAAGTCGCTTCCCACAGACAGATGGAAAACTGAATGTTATCTCGTGCAGTGTCGTTGTCATAGTAACTGCTGATGGCTCATCCCTTATCAATTAAAAGTAAAGTTGTCATGGCAACCTCTCTTGGCACTTGGCATTTTCTTATAATTTAAATCATTTTGCTCACCCCGTGGCGTAATGGTGGGTCATATCAAAAATTCTTTCAGACAAAAGTTTTAGGTAATTATTGGAGGAATATTGTCCATTTTGTACGGTTTTGATATTGTGCCTATTAACAGAGATATGATTAATGTTTCCCGAAAAACCCACTTTTTCCCACCCCTTTTGTCAATGGTTGGTGCTATCAAAAAACTTATTTTACATAAATTTTTGGCACTTATCCGACACATATTATGAACTTTGAATGGATTTGATATTTCACGTATTAAGAGAGTTATGGCGAAATTTCACTTTTTCGAAAAAAGCCTCCCATTTTCACCCCCTTCGACCGATTTTGCCCATTAACGAACTCGACCGAGATTTTAAGGGTATACATATTATGTAAAAAATTCAAAGTGATTGGTGCAAATTTACGACAGTTATCGTGTCCACAAGAATCTGATATACATATATATATATATATATATATATATATATATATATATATATATATATGTATATCAGATATATATATACATAAATTATATATAAACTTTTGAACTGACGGTGGTTTTTGGGTCTTGGGGATGTGAAACGCGAAGATATGTCGAAATTTTCCGGAAGTCGAAACATGGGACCCATTGCAATAGTTAGCTTTCTAATGAAATCTACCTAAAACTGAGAGTCTTATGTAGGATACAACATTTAACGTCCATCGTACGAACAATCAATTATACTCCTTAAGGACAAAGAATTGTTACTATACCTATATAACTATATTTAGGAGAAATTAGGCTAAACTGTACCGGTATGTTCTTTACTGAACATCTTGTGTTCTTTGTTCCTAACATGTTTTTGAAGGACGCATATGTCAACTTACTACATAGTCCTCTATCAAGGCACAACATTTCAGGTTGATTGCTGCTATAGTTTCGGAGGTATTGAGAACCTTTGAAATAATTCGCGTGGCCGCCATGTTTGATTGGTGACACTTATTGAAATTTTAAAGGCATGGCCTCTTACCAATTTTCATTGAAAAAGCTCCAGACAATCAGAATTTGTTAGGGAAACATACGCATTTTGTAATGACCAGTAGAATATATGGCCAGCCCCGTGCTGTTGGGGTAGCGCTCCTGCCTCTCACCCGGAGGTCCCGGGTTCGATTCCCGGCTCCGTCAGGGATTTTAGAAACTGACGTGAGGGGTGGAACAGGGTGCACTCAGCCTCGTGAGCACAATTGAGTAGCTGTCTGACAATGAGGCAGCGCCGCGGGACCCGATGTGCTGTACAAGTGTCACTCCAATATCTGCAGGCCAAATGGCTGGGCTGCGGTCGCTTGGTAGTCCTAGGGGCTTCATGGGCTGTAGTGTCAGGGGTTATTATTATTATTATATTAGAATATATGAACAAACTTTGCAGTAATTGCTCAATTATATCCTACTATACTCATTTGTATGTTTTAATAGCGTGGTCATCACCTTCAATGTACAGTAACTTACACCGGTATAATATTGCGTCAGATAGCCTTTTGTAAATGAGATCTCTTCATTAAGATTACTCTTTTGCTAACTTTCGTGCCAACTGCTTAGTGACATCCCGATGGATCGGCATTTATGTCTTAAATAATATGCAAGTCCATAGTATTGAGTATACTGCTACCAACTGCTGAAAAGAACACAATTGAAGATTGAGCTCCATGTTGGATATTTCTGAAAGTATACATAGAATTGGCACACATATAGATAACAATATTTCAAATTAATGTTTCTAATCGCATACATAACAGTGTTGCCAACATGATTCCACGCATGCTGATAGGTTCAATGTTTAACTCCAAGAAACATTCATACTAACGAATGGATTTCATCCAAATTTTGAACGTGCAATGTATGCTTTAGGACATAGGAGCCAACAAGACTACCAACTGAGTACTAAAAGTTCAAAACGTTTGAATCTTAGATTCAATATCTCAGAATATGTGTATGGAGAACACTTCAATTTTGACGTACTGAAAGCTCAGAATGTGTTAGACATATTATAATAAGTCGTCGAAGTTAGTGCTGCCCACATAATTCTATACAGACGTATAAGTTGAAAGTTCAACTGCTTGTATCTTCCTTACTAACAAAGAGATTTTAACCAATTTTCGTAAGTGTAATGTATGTCACAAGAGATATACCTCGGCATATTTTATGGAGTTACCAGGGCTATCAACTGTTGATAAATGGTCTTCACGATTTTAACCCTAGTCTCAATATATTATAATGTATGTAGACAAACAGTTCAAAGCATGGCACACGTATAGACCATCATTTTTCAGATTCATTTTGAGTAACCAATGCGTGTCAGTGTTGCCAACATGATTCTATGCGTGGCAATAGATACAATGTTTAACTGCATGAATTTCCATAACATTTAATGGATAACAGACATTTTTATAGAATGCAAATACATTTGCCATTGAAAACAAATGTTTTTAAATATCCGTATTTATGTTAGAATTAAACGTTTTAAATTTACGCCAAATCAATACATAAACAAATATTTTTTATATATATTCGGACATGTTTCGACCTTCAATGAGGTCATCTTCAGCTTAAAAAGAAAATCAATTAAGAATTGAAAACTAAATAGCATATGTGACTTCAATCTAAATTAGAAATGAAAAATTAATGATAATAATTGTAATAAATAAAATATAGTAATAAAATGGATATCCTTACAAATGCAGTATTAATTAAATAAATATAAAATTGTTCTTTTTACAATAATTTTAAAAAAGAGTTAGAAAATAAGAACTATTAACGGTGAGTGTAAAAATGTTAAGCTTTAAAATATTTATCAAAATATACAAAAATAATTTTGGAAATCAAGTTCTAAATTCAAAAAATAATTTATTTCGGCGCTTGATTATATAAGTTGAATCCTCTTCAATACGGAGTTTATTAACAATTTTGAATAGGTGCCAATCAGTATTAGGATGATATGAATTAACCTAACAGATAGGAAAATAAAGCATGTCAGAAAAATGTTATATAAATAAACTAAACATAATTAGCCAGCGTATGAAACTGATAAAATGTACTTTATAGGATTTATTATCACCTACCTTGTTGTATGGGATGTAGAAATTCGGAAATTCGTATAAGAATTTGAGTTGAAATGCCCAATGTGGATAAGTGGAAATTCTAATATTTATCCAAAAACGTTTAGAATATAATGAAGAAACGGGATTCTTGAAATGGAATTAAGGTATCAGATGTTCCTCTTTAAATTTGCCAAACAGTGTTTAGGTTATGTGTTTTCCGCTTTAATGTAACCGTCTATGGAGAAAGAAATGTATAAATATAGTAATCAGTCTTGATTTAAAAGGTGGTATCAAATGTATACATCATACCATTATGTTTTCTTACCGTGTTGAAATTCTCCCATAGTATGTAATGCATACATGAAGTATATATCAGATCAATGAAGTAAAGGTGGGAGAACTTTTAATGAACGTTACAATGAACATGTTACTGCTGACAAATATAAGAAATACTCAATTATGGGAGAACACATGCCATGCTTTTACATCTATTAACACAGACTTAACAAGTTTACATTTATCCGATAAAGACAAACTATTAAACATCCTTGAAAAAATGGAAATATATATAACCAAAAATTATACCCAGACATCAACATAAATAAAATAACGAAAGTAACCCCTTGTTCATCACAGTCTTGAACCATATAAGAAACAAGGAACAAAAAATCCTACCCCCATAAACATCTTTAACAATCATAAATCAAATTTTATACAATTTTCACCACCATTCATAACATCAATCCACTTTAAAAGAACAGAATTAACTGACAATTAAAGATGCAATATTACCAATATCAACATTTTCCACAGATTTGTATAAGCTAGTCACAGCAAATCTTATTATTAAAGAAATATATACAAGATCAACATTAAGCATTCAAAAGCATTTACATTACATTCACTAATATTTTCTCAATTTTACGATTCTTAACAAGTCTGTATTTTTGACTCAGTTTAATTTTCATATGTTGAATTGTAATACCAAATCACTTAGACGTTCACAAAGATCATATACACATGTCTCGTTTCAGCTCATTGAAGGGTCCTCCCTTTTCTTGCACAATTCTGTGGATTTTCATGAGATGCCCGAGAATTTCACATAGTGGCGCATTTCTGATTTATTTATATATATGATTTATTTACCATCACCTCCGTTTAAATAGATTTTCGAATTATTTATCATGTTTGACATTTAACTCCTTATTTACACATCCGATAATTAATAACTTAACAGATTGAATTTACAATCATTCATAAATGTAAAGAACAAAATATCATTTCCTCAATAACAAATATTGTTATATTCCTTAATGAAATATCAGCGGCATCACTTTACCTTCGTTTCCCACATTTACTTGTTAAATTTTCAATGTATTTGATTAAAAAAGAAATAGATTACACTTTAAAAAAATTCCTCTCGGCACGCCGGAAGGCGGAGGTAGATTTCACCGGGCAAACTAGGGGATAGGCTATAATAGGCAAAATATGCAGGTTTTCGTAGGAGGATGAGACCTCATTTATTGCGAGAAAGTATTTTACAATTGGAGGTTAGTTAACATTTTGTCGTCTTTCTATGCATATTTTTAACATTTTACTGTCTTATGGGGATGGTAACCTTCTTGTCATTTGGGGTTCATTTTTATACTTGCGATCACACTGTCCTTATGCAAGGTTTGGAACTAATGTGTAACTATCTAACAGTCTGTTACTTCTTCACGCAAAATTTTATCTCCCGCAGAGATGTTGGTTAGTTCCTCAGTTTAGGGACTGCGACAAGGTGGTCATGTAACCCCGTGTACATTGGGTGTGTGTAGAATCTGTCTGATAAACGGTGTTACTTGTGATGACTGTATTAGTCTGTAATTCAGGTAAGATCTGCAGACGGTCAATTTAAGTAGTAGTACCTAATTTTGTACCAAATAGGCTACTAACGTCAACGACACCTAGCTGTGAACTTGGCTGCTAGATGCCACCGCAACCAGCAACTTGCAACGAACGTTGTAACTTCCCCTCCGAAGGAAAGCATGCCGACGGATTTTTATCGCTCTTAGAAAATCCGGCGACTTTGGCCGGCTTTGAACCAGCGACCTTAGGCATAGAAGTTCAGCATGCTACCAGTTAACCGCTTCCCTAATAGTCAGATGGAACAAGAAGTTCCGTGACGAACTAAAGAGCCTACTTTTCTTAAAATTAAGATTCATGCCATAGATTAATCTACAGTATATGAAACTATCTAGAATAATGACGAAATTAAGTGGGTAATATCGAAATGTCTTAATTAGTTCGAAATAAGGTATACTAGGCATAATGTAGCCTAATAGAGCAATACAGTTGGCTGCTCTGGTGACTGAATATATTCTCACTTCCATCTCCTAAGGTACAGAATACAAAATGTGGTTGAAGTTCAAAGGACGTTACATGGATTTAGACATTGGATCTATTAGTACACGTAAAAGCATGTTGGAAACAATGTCATGCGAGTGCTGGTCAGAAATAATCTGAAATATAACATCTTTTTGTACCAATTTTGGATGAAATCCATTTGTTGGTATAGAAGTTACATGTATTTAAAAATTGGTCCTATCAGCAGGCTTATAATCATGTTGGTAGAACTGACGTATATAAGTTACTCCAAATTAATGTAAAATGTCAGGTAATTTACGTGTGCATAGTTTAAACCTGTTGGCTTGCATACTTTCAGATATATTGGTATTTAGATAAAATAATAGAGATAACATTTATTGACAGTTGGCAGCCCTGGTGGCTCTTAAGAATACACTCAGTCATACCTGTTTATGTACACATATTACATACAGAATTTGGTTGAAATTCAATTGATAGTTGTGGTGTTTGAAGCCATATTTTCAGTGTTGCCTTAGTAAACAAGAGTTTAGTGCTTTTCAGTCGGTCAACACGAATGTACCCAAAAGAGATGGGTTATGCCCTAATCCTGAAATAAATTACATGAGATTAATAAAACACTAGGATGACCAGTTTCGATCGTCAAGCGATCATCATCAGATCCAATACACTTAGGCTATAAAATCTATGTTTGAAATACAGGTGAAAATATTTACAATATGTACAATTATTTAGTTGCAGTATTGGTACTGCAACTGTCAGTGTATGCTAAATGCAGTATATATGTTAGGTGAAATGCTAAATGGTGATGGCTATCCGGAGATTGTACTTTAGAGAGATTATATGGTTGTAAACTATGGTTAAACTATAAAAATTTTAGGCTAACTACTTATCTGATTGTCTTCCGTACTACAGCTATTCGCAGTTTCCGTGCTCACTTGAACTCGCTGTGCGGACGACTGCGGTGGTTATCTTAACGACTGGTTTTTCCCTGCCTTCCCCCCCTGTCCCTACGTGCTGTGGGGAGTGATCGCGATGTGTTTATGTGAGGTGTTGCCAACCTAGATAAGATGTATGTTATTGAATGAGGTGGATCTACAACTATTAAAGACCGTGGATTAGTCCTCGCCACGCGTGGAGCATAACCCATTCGAACTAAGCGTTGACGGTCTTATGAGGACGTCCCGGCACCTTTAATACTGCCTCTAATATGGGCCTTGGTTTATTGCAGAAGAAAGGTACATCGTACACCTGATCCAGATAACATTTACCTATTAAAAACCCCCTAATTTCCCCCCTTTTTTATCTAGCTTGGCTGTGTCGCTAAATTGTGTTTTGTTTCCGACAGGGTGTGTTTTTTAGTAGCGTGAAGAGGGGTGAGCTCTCCATGAACGTGTGTTCATTTAGATTGTTGGGATTGTTTCGTTTGGCTAGGTGTATCTCGATTGCTTCCTTTATGTCAAGAGCTCTGCCTTTCGATTCGTGATGGATTATTTTAAGGTCCGACTCTATGTTGGTAAAGCTATGCCCTGCGTCACACATATGTTCGCACACGGCTGAATGTGTTCCGTATCTTATCGCATTTCTATGTTCATTATAACGTGTGTCTACTCGCCTTCCACTCTGCCCGATGTAATTAGCTTGACAATCGGTGTCTTGGCACGTTATAGAATATACCCCTGACCTTGAATACGGGTCACGTTTATTTAGATTACTATTTAGGAGGTGCCTAGCGGTTGTGTTTTTCGTCGTGAAAGCTATCTTTATGCCTTGCTTTTTGAATAGGTTAGTGATTTTATATGTATTCGCATTCACATAGTTGAAACGCGCAAATTTTTTCTCATTACTGTCCGGTTTGGGAATCGTTTTATCTTTATTTTTATGTTTGGCTATAATTTGATTTATTTTGCTTGGCGAGAAGTTGTTTTCCTTTGCTATTTGCATAATAGTTCTTATTTCCTTATTATAGTTGTCTTTTGACATGGGTATGTTTAAAGCCCTGTGCACCATTGAATTGAAACCCGCTAGTTTGTGCGTACTGGGGTGATTAGACTGATTGTCGATTGCATGCGAGGTTTGTGTTGCTTTCCGGAATATGGAATATGAAAGGTCGTTGTCTTTACGTTCAATAGTTATATCGAGATAATTTATTTTCCGGTCTATTTCGGATTCCTTAGTGAATTTGATAGAATGGTGAAGGCTATTAATGGATTGGAGAATTGTTTCTTCGCTTGTTAGTTCAGTATCGTAGATGCAAATTACATCATCTACGTATCTTTTCCATATTACTATTCCCTTTGTTGAAGTCTTTTCTAAGAACGCATTTTCTAGTGCATTGATGAAGATGTCAGCGATTAACCCACTTAGTGGCGATCCCATTGCTAGGCCTTCTCTCTGTGTGTATATTTTATTGTCGAATTGAAACACGTTTTGGGTGAGAACGACCCTCAGTAATCTCACAATCTCTTCAATTTCTTTTACCGAATTGTTGGATTTTAAGTTGTTTTCGATAGTGTTGATTGCTTCAATAATCGGAATATTGGTGTACATGTTAGTTACGTCGAAGGATACTAGCCTGAAGCTAGGTTTCATTTGTAGGGTGTTCAATGCTGTTACTAGTTCTGTTGTGTTCTTTACAGAGTTGTTTTTGTCGTTGGAAAGACGGCATTTTAAGATTTTTAGTAACTCTTTGCTGATTTTGTAATTAGGGGCATTCCTACAATTGACTATTGGTCTCATTGGGCATTCCTTTTTGTGTATTTTTGGTTGTCCCCTCAATGACGGTATTTTCGGGTTCATGTTTATTAGTTTTGATTTTTCAGCTTTGGTCAGTATGTATTCTGTTTCTTTTAGCGCACTTTTTATTTGTTTTTGGAATTTGTTGGTGGGGTCTTTTGTTAATTCCTTGATTTCGTTGTTGTTTAGGAATTCGACTGTTTTTTCAATGTATTCTGTTTTATTCAAAATTACTGTAGTGTTTCCCTTATCTGCTTTTGTGATGATTAAGTCATGTTCTTTTATTTTTTGTTTCAACGACTTTATTTCTTTGATTTGTTTGTTGTTTTGAATGTTATTGCTATCGCCCTCTCGTTTGAGGATTTTTTTGGCTTCGTTGGTGGCGAGATTTTTGGTTAATTCCCTGTCTTCTGCTGGGAGCTTGTGACTGGCTATTTCAATATCTGTGATTAACTGTTTTATATTGTGGTTCGTGTGTGCGTCTGTGCAGTTGTATTTCAAACCTTTGTCTAACATATTCATTTCACCTTGAGAAAAGGTTACGTTCGTTCTGTTGTTTACTCTGCTGTGGAAATTGAATTCATTGTTATTCGTGTGTTGTTCGTTAGATTGATGGTTCTGTGTTTCTCCTAGTTTTCTTAATTTATTTTCTAGCGTTTCATGCTTCCTCGTTGCTCTGATTTTGATGGTGTCATGTAGGTGTTCGGTGAAGCTGTCCCATTGGGCTGCGTGCCAGAAATTACTTAGTTGCAATTGAATGTCGTATAATTGTTGGTTAATTTTTTGCTTTCTTATGTATGCAAATCTTAATTCGTTTTTTATCCAAAGCGCTTTGGCTTGTTTAGTTGAAATGATCGAGGCTGGTGTGTTCGGTACGGTTTTAATTGGTACGTATTTAGGGGTGAGGTTTAGTTCTATACATTTTTTGTTGAACCAAATTGACTTGTCTAAATTCATGAGTTTAAGCCTGAGTGATTTGAATTTCTTGGCTTCACGATTTGCCTGACTAGCCGTGAACATTGTGGTGTTTGAAGCCATATTTTCAGTGTTGCCTTAGTAAACAAGAGTTTAGTGCTTTTCAGTCGGTCAACACGAATGTACCCAAAAGAGATGGGTTATGCCCTAATCCTGAAATAAATTACATGAGATTAATAAAACACTAGGATGACCAGTTT
>CAMPQE020000229.1:0-11968 GCA_946902985.2 Meconema thalassinum
ATTTTGTCATGTTTAGGCACTTCTCAAAATAATTGCGCAGGCCACCACGTTTCCTATTATAGGGCGGCGGGTTAAATGCTTGGTGACGAATTCGCTCCTGCACTGCGCGTGACCAATATTTAGCTAAAAACTCATGTTCAAACTCTGCATAAGTTCTACAACGTGTTCCCATGTCGGTCCCCCAGAGCAGTGCTTCTCCTTGCATATACCCTATGACGAACTGTATTCGTCGTTTATCTGTCCAGGAGGACGGAAATACATCATAGAACGATCTAATAAACAGAACCGGATGTGCATTCTTGTTTCCAGGGGTAAAGATTGGAAACTGTCTATGCTTCAGTAAACTTTCTTCCTCCATCACTGTTACGAGATATTGCGTTGCATCACCCATTTTCGGAACTGTGTTAAAATGTTCACGCACTGGCGAATTGCTATGGCATGTGTGAGGTGGGTAAACTCCTTCCTCGTGCGATAACGGCCTTGAATAGTTTTCATTATCAACACGGGTTAAATTTTGTGTCATGTTGCGTGTGTATGCGGGACCGTGATTATCGGCATTATTATTTCCGCGAGAGCCCGCGATTTCCGTCCTCAACCTCTTTTCGACCTCCTTAATGTTTCCTGTAAGTTTTGAAACTAAATCATTCTCCCGCTCTTTAATAAGCTCTTCAACTTCAGTGATATATGTGCGATGCTCAGCAATACACTTTTGTGCCAATGTTGTATCACTGTCAAACGCACCTATTTCAGCAAGTTTATTTAAATGTTGTACATCTTTAATAGTTTTTTCCTGACTCAATTTGAGGAAACCTAATTCCCGTGACAGTGAATCCATGCGATCAGGGAGATCGTCTGTGTCAGATTTTAAAGACGTTACTGCAACCGTCAGCTCTTCCTGTGCCTTATTCATTTTTTCCTGCATGTCGACAATGGATTTGACTTGTGTTTCATGGACCTGTTGCTCATCCCTCAATTGATTAAACTTACTGTTGATGGATTCGGCAATTTTAGAATCTACCTCCTTACTAAAATCTTTAAACCTATTGTCAACGTCCTGTTTAATTTTGTCAAGGCGTTCGGCAACTTATCAATACGGGTGTTTACAGCATCCAAACGATTATTGATTTCCTGTTGTCCCCGATCTATTTTTTGATTTAACGCCTGGATATTTTTGTCCGATTTTCTTGTCCCTGTTGTATTTTTTGATTTAACACCTGGATATTTTTGTCCGATTTTTCTTGTCCCTGTTGTATTTTTTGATTTAACACCTGGATATTTTTGTCCGATTTTTCTTGTCCCTGTTGTATTTTTTGATTTAACACCTGGATATTTTTGTCTGATTTTTTCTTGTCCCTGTTGTATTTTTTGATTTCCTTGCCTCATCTCCTGACGCAAATCACAAAAATCCTGCATAAACCTTATCCATAAAATTATCTGGTGGTACCTTAGGCAGATTCAAGAAAAGTGCACGGTTCCTAGCTTGTTCCTCTTCCGTAACTCCTGAATTAAATCCTGGCAAGCCTAAGTATGAACTACTTGAATTAGGGGAAAAATTAGTTTCAACTTGACTTTGGGTAATGTCAGGCTCAGTTTCATCCCCTCTCTCGTCCGGTTCTGATTCCGAACTAGACGACATTGGCGTTGATGTTTCGTGTTGCCCATTTACAAAATCGTTCATATTAGAATTCTGAGGCGGGTCAACAGCATCAGTGTTGACGTTATCACCGCGGTTACGGTTGACCCGGCGTTGCGTCCATTTTGACGTACAAAGGGTGTTGTTATTGATCACACAATGATTCCGGAAAAATTGAAAAATTTGAAAAGAGATTTGAGCATGTACAGGGCAATCAACGTCAATATCGTTAACACGGAAATCATTCAAACTGAATTCAATAATTTCGCACTGGAATAACAGGAACACTATGACTGGAAAACTGTGCATGCATGGGTAGGGGTCTAACTGTTGTCCAATCAAACAAGATTTTATAATCTGCTTACCTTTAGACACCTCACGATGCACGTTTAAGCTGCTGACAAATATGGCTTGGTTACCGTACTTCGTCGGTTAATCTTTTTTCCATTACCAACGTCTTGCTGTTTCTTTGCATTTCTTGATATCATTGGTTTTCACTCTTATTTGATTGATTTCATGAAAAGGAAATAAAACAATGATTAATAAAATTAATATTGACAAATTCCCCACAAGCGGTAGCCAGTTCTCAGCGAAATGGCGAGCGCTTGTCCTTTTCACGGTCGCCACTTCTGATCTAACTGTGCTGGTGGTAGTAAGGGTTTGCGGGCAATCGGACAAAAATGACAGGTATTGGTAAGAATTTTGCTCATAAAATTCTAAAATAAGTTATAACAGGTGCAGATTCGGTGGGTGAAACAGCGGTAAACTCAATTAAATAAACACAAGACAATGACACCAGCATAGTTGATCAGAATAGGTCCCGCCAAGGCTTTCCTGTGAAAATTCCCCCAATGAAAATAACATAAGTTTCACAATATATGAATACTTAAAACAGGCAAATAAAATGTGGTTGCATGGTGGTGAATGAGTCAGTTCAATTTCCAGTTACCGTACCTTATTTAATTGATTTCTCTCTGATGAAAACACAAACACTTTCACAACAACATGATGATATTCTCCTCATACAATTTATATCTTCATCACAATTAATTAGCGTATTCAAAGGCCAATAGGTAAAAAACTATACATGCACACACTATGCGAATCTCTGGTTGATACTGCCTGAGTCACACCAAACATCCGTCACCGATCAGCATTAGACCAGAACCACAACTGAAACGAGAATGGGCTCCAAAGATGGTATTATGTGTGACAGTCTTTGACGTCAGAGGTGATCACCAACTACTTAGCTTACTCGCTGTCATTCAGACTTTATGTTATCGATTGGTAACTTATCTAATTGTATAATTTCAGATTAATAAGGAAAGTGTGGTCTTAAAGACAAAATTACATAAATTTACCAGAGAAAGATTTTAACATAAATATTTGTCGTTCAAAATCTAACAAGGCTAGCAAGATCATGGGGGCCAAACCGTTATTATGGCAATGAAACATTATATATGCCCCCTAACGTTTGCGAATCGCGTCCAAGGAGGCGATGAGCAAACGTTAGCCTTAAAATTAAACTTAAACTTAGTCATCTCATGCAAAAAGTAGAAATTGATTCATTTCAGAGAGAAATACCTATAACCAATATAATATATACATATAAGGAAATGGATTAGGAATTGGTATCATGTTTTTCCTTTTTCTTGCCGCGTGTGCCCTTTTACTTCATTAACCTAATCCTATAACTAAATACGCACACATCAAATTACACAAAAAAAACATAATGAAGGCAATACATGGATACACTTATATAAAGAAAATTATACATCATATACATTTTGGTGGTTAGTCCCCACTGTTCAGTTTTTTGTTTGTTTGTTTGCTTGAGTCTATGATCGTCGCAGTGGTATTGATCAGGCTATTTTTGTTTTTATTCACTGTCTAAGTTGAAAGGTGCACTACGCACATTTTGATTATTTGAAGAAAAAGGAAGTGTCGGCGAAACACAAACCAGTAGTACCATTGTTTGCGGTTTCGTTGTTGGTGGTGCGGTGGAGTGGGCGGTCGAACATCCTCGGTCGAGATGCGCCCAGGCTCACCTGTGCCGTACGTACTGCAAGTACCAGAAGAGTCCATGTCTCAGTACAATATGTGAGCGTTTTGTGGAAACGTGAGGGTTAATACTCCTGGTGCTTAAGTTGCTGTACCGGTCCAAACTGGAAATGTACACTTCTTCATTCCGTCCAGAGCAATAATGGTTCTACTTTTCCTTTGTCCAGACCAAACGACCATCTGCTCCCGAAGTAGAATTGACCAGTCAGCAAAAAACAGGTAAGTTAACTAAGTGTTTTTGCAGTACTATGTCCATTTAGCACCTCCCTCGCTCACAAATTTCACCAAGTTTTGACGCACTCTGCAAAAGGTAATAGTGAGCCCTGGGTCTAGTCCATTACACCACACACATTTGACGTAACATTCTCCACTACCACACAGCACCACTTTTTATACTTCACAACAGCAATGATTAGTTTTTTGTTCACGTCGCTCATTAAATGAGTCTGTGCACGGACTTCCATTGATCCCAACCTACGTTTACACCCTTTGCTCTGATCACTAGTCTTACTCCAGCGAATTTCAATCCTTTGATCAACTCAGGTGCACATATACATATTTCAATAATTAATTTACAATAATGTCTTACAAAATTTGGGTCTTAACGGGTCACACGGGCTATCAGAGATCTCAAAAAACGTCACGTGTTACAGAGAATACATTACAAAAATAATTATACAAAAATAAAGCTTCATATACAATTCTTTGTTAACTGTTTTGTCGGGCACTTCACCCATTTGATAAAAGTTTTTCCACCATACTTTGAATTTTCCACGATCGGTGTTATTCACTTTTACCACTCTCAGTACACGCCTGGTTAATTCATTTATATTTGCCTGCATTATTTTGTTTTACAATTACATAGATTTACATAATATGGGGGGTTTTATTCATTAATTAACGTTTGCCTTGCTTTGTCATGGGAATTCCTTTTGTTAGAAATGCAAAAAAAATGCAAGTCATTATCATATCACTCGCGACTTTGTAATAACTGCTTGAGCGAAACGCGACGCTATTGACGGAAACATCGTCCCTTTCTTGCAGATCCGACGCGGCTCGTTATTTGATTAGCCAACAAGCCATCCCCCTCCTTCTCATGCAAGGTGTTGAAACGTAGAACGGGATACGGATCAGGACTCAGGAGAGGAGATGTGCGATAATTATTGGATTCAACACACTCGTTCCATAGGATAATGACAATTTATGCTGCTAGTCTACAGTCTACATAACCTTACGCATACACATATCATGTTATACAGGCTAACAAGACGGCTCTTGAACTGATTATCAACTGTACCCATTACAGATTATATTCTCGGTTGATATGTATCTTCCACAATACATTACAGTTACCTATTTAGTCTGAACCTTTCATTTATCTCGTACACGCCTAATTTGCAAATATCCTCAAAATAGTGTTTACCTTGATCCAGCGGAAACATCACTGTTGTAAAATATTTTGTTCTTAGGCCTTTACCTTTGCGTGCGCGCTTTTATAACTCCTATATTCATTCTTACTGCAAACTATTACATAATTTCTAACATGGCTAGGTGACAGTATCTGATTTGAAGCTATTTCTAATACAATCCAAGGCATTGCATCTCACTTCGATTAAGGCCGAAAATTCTCTCCTTCCCTCTACCGTTGATTCCTCCTGTCACACCATTCCCTATGACTTACAAGCTACAATCCTTAAACTAGACTTATCAACTAACTTCTAATCCTGCGGGTCCTATTTCTGGTACCGCACGCGTTTATTCCATTCCAACAATATTCCCCATTAATCCTCGTTAAAATATGCATTAACTACCTTCCTCGCCTCTTTTTGGGCGTCAAATACTTATCAAACACAAAAAAAACTAATGTTACCAAGATGTGGGTGACAGGTGTACGTGACACAGATTGAAACCATAAATTACTTGCCCCATTCTCAGTAGGCATGCTGCAAGCATCTACCTCTCATTTTTTTTCGTTACATATGGCACCTTCCCGTTGTACTCTTGCGAGGACCGCATCCTCGTAGTCATCCTTTAGCTTTAGTGCGCAGTAATTATCGGCCGCAGAAGTTTCTTAAATTCGCAGTAACGTGGTGTATGCTTCGTGGTTAGCTTCCTGTAATTTGGATGTAGTTGGGTGGTGTGTAGATTTAAGGTTTTATCCTACCAGTTGAGCAACGTTACGAGAGTGTGTACGCACGTAGATGACAGTGGCTTTGCTGTAGCGTCTCCGCTATGTATTCCAATCCGGGTCAAAATTTTCTAAATAGGTGAAATCAGGTCTGGCGAATAGCTACCTTTGAGGTTTGTCGGATCTTAATACTGAGTGAGGGGTGTCCGGCGCATGTGTAGTGACTTTCTTTGTTGTTGTTTTAAGTGGTTCGTGCGTTATAACTTGCTGTGGCAGTATTTCTTGCCCCACCTTAAAGAAGTTCCTGGCTCTACACGGCTATTAATACCCTTAATTCTAACATTTACCAGGGAATTATTCTTACAAGTACGTTAACACTTCGCCTGGTACCGATTGGGCTCCCCAGGGAATATTACAGCTACTGAATAAAATCCTATAGTTCAAATATTGCGCGCTACATGTGTCTTCACTTGTCGGCGGTAATTTAGTTCCATACATCGCTATTAGAGTTCGTGCTCCACGGTCACGAGGAATGACGTTGCGTTGTTGACTTATAGTGTAAACATCCAGTCCTCTGCGAAGGAAGCGGTGCATTCTGGCTAGCGTAGAAATGGTTTTAAATGCTTATGCGGATACAACCCCAGTGTTTTCCCCGTTGTTGGGTTTGCTAACACGTAGCAACCTGGATTCGGTATGTTAACTATTAAATAGGGGCCGATATAGGACAATTGCCATTTCTTGTTCAGCTTTCCAATTTTTGTAGATTTAGGATGCGTTTTGAGTAGAACTTCCTGCCCGATTTTAAATGTATTAGTGCGACCGAGTTTACTGTCATATCGGCGTTTTCGGATTTCGGCGGCTCGTGTGATGTTGACGAGTGCTTGCCGTACCTTTTCCTCTAAAGTTGGCTCCTCTTGCGTAAGTTTTGGTAGGGGTTTTAACCATTCATTTTGTTCCCGCTTCGCTGAAAATTAATTCTGCAGGCTGGAATCCGGTAGTTGTATGCGGTAGATGATTGATAATTTCTTGAAAGGGCGCTATGTACTCGATCCACTTTGTCTGTTTGTTTGGAATGTATGTTCTCATAAATCTGTTAAGCTCCTTGAAAATGCGTTCTACGGGGCTGGATTCGGGATGGAACTTGGATACAAAGATATGTTTTATTCCCTGTGAGACAGTAAACTCTTTCCATTTCCTGCTAGCGAAATTTGATGCATTGTCCGTGATGATATTGATGGGCTTTCCTACGCGAGGAATGTAATCTTCCACGAGTCGTTTAATTATGGGTCCGGCGTTTAGCGTTTTAGTGGCATACAACTTCAAATACTTAGAGAAAACGTCATATACTGCAATCACATATTTTACACCTCCGCGTGCTTGCGGATATGGGCCGGCGGCGTCAATAGAAACTAATTCCAATGGCCTTTTTGGTATTATTGGGTGAAGTTCAGTTAATCTGGACTTTACTGAATGTTTGACCTTTTGACATATCACACATTTTTGAATAACTCGCAAAACTCTTCGGCGTAAATTAGGAAAGTAACAGTGCCTTGAAATTTTCTCGCTGCATTTTATGACTCCGTAATGTCCCATGCGTTGTGCGTGTATTTGATGCATTGTTCCACATACGTTCTCAGGTAAACAGACACACCAGTGGTTACCGTTAGGTTGGCTACGGTGGAATAGAACTCCTTCGTGTACCTTGTAAAACTTTGACAACTGTTGGTGACCTTCCGATAACTGTTTTATGACTTTGTTCCATCTGTTGTCTTGAAGTTGTAGTGTCCGCATGTTTTTACACATTTTAAGATAGTACGGGCGATATGTTCCATCGTACATCAGCAATACACGCAAATCGGTGGTCTGCTCAGTGAGTTCGGTAAATTCCTGTAGCCCTTGGGGCATGCGTGAAAGTGTGTCAGCAATGATATTCTGGTCTCCGGGAATATGTAATATTTCGAAGCTAAATTCTTGTAGGAATAAATACCATCTAGTCAGCCGTTTGTGTAGGAGTTTGCAGGACAGGAGAAATGAGAGAGCTTTATGGTCACAGTAAACCTTTGTGTGCTTGCCCCATAGGTAAAACTGAAATTTGCGAAATGCCCAGACAATTGCGAGGGCTTCTAATTCTGTGGTACTATAGGACCTCTCACATTCAGTCAGTGTGCGGCTCGCGAAGCTGATGACGCGTATTGTTTCCTTTCCATCTATGGGTTTAGTTTGAAACAAACATGCACCTAATCCATGACCTGATGCATCGGTGCTAAGACAAAAATCCTGCTCCATGTCCGGATGATATAGTATCGGTGCATTAACGAGAGCTTCTTTAATCATCACAAAATCCTTCTGACATTGTTCGGTCCAGATCCACGTTTGATTTTTCCTCAGCAGTCTTAGCAATGACGGGCTATTGAGTGATTGATTAGGCAAAAATTTTCTAAAAAAGGATGTGAGCCCGAGAAATCCCTTTAGTTGTTTCCGGGTTTGTGGTATGGGAAAGTTCCTTATTGCATCCAACTTGCTGGGGTCAGGCCTGATGCCTTCGGGACTGATAACATGCCCCAGGAATTTAATCTGGTCTCTTCCAAATTTGGATTTCTGTAGGTTGACCGTCACATTATACTGCAAGAATTTTTCGAAGATTTTTGAGAGAATTTCCAAATGTTCGGTCCACGTAACTGTAGCAATGAGGAGATCATCCACGTAGGTAGTCACTCGACTGAGTAGTTCGGGTCCTAGCACTTTGTCTAGTGCTGCGATGAACACTCCCGAACTCACAGAAAGCCCGAAAGGCAGGACTTTAAACTGAAAACTACGTCCAAAACATACAAATGCAGTGTATTGGCGGCTCTCTTGATGAAGGGCTATCTGCCAATACGAAGCTCTAAGGTCAATTGTTGTTAGGTACCCGACGCCGTGGAATCTTTGTAGTTGTTCTTCTAAGTTCTCCGGGCGTGTCCTCACTGGTACAATAATTTTGTTTATCTCCCGGGCATCGAGCACTAGGCGAACGCTTCCATCGGATTTTTGAACTGCCAAGAGTGGGTTTGAGTAGGGTGATTGCGACGGCTCTATTATTCCCCAGTTAATCATCTTATCTATTTCCTGGCGAACGGCGTTCCTTTTGGCCCATGGTATCCCATATGTGGTGTTGCAGTATGTCTCATGTGGGTATACTTGCATCCTGTACACGTATCCCCGAACGACGCCTGGCTTTTTGTCAAACACGTCGGCGTATTGGCATAAAAGTTGAAACAAATCGTTGGTTTGCTGTGGTGAAAGGCATGTGGATTCGACGGCTTTATTCATCAGCTGACTTTTGTCAGTAGGAGCATTGTTGTCCGGTTGAAGATGGGGTTCAAAGGATGTTCTAGTGCTGTTTACTTGCAAACGTGCCCCAATATACTTGATTCCCATTGTAGGTTTTCCTAGCACCTTCACCATTTCGACTTGAAACGTGCTGTTGTCTGTGTGGAGAGTGCATATCCCATTTCCAATGTCTAGGATTACGCGATACTGTCTGAAAAATTCCATGCCCAGCAGACAATTGACTATTAAATGTTCTACTACCAAAAATGAGCAATTGATGGTGTGTGTATCAAACTTCAGTTCCAAAAATGCTTGCCATCTGACTGGTTTTGATTTTCCTTTACACGCAGTTAAGATCTTGCAGTTCTGTACTGGTAGGAGTGGGATGTCTTGTGTTTTTTGTAATTCCTGTAGCAAACTGGTGGAAATTAAATTTACTGCAGCACCTGTATCTACCACAGCGGTTATATTCATTCTGTTAACGGCGACTTTAATTAGGGCTTGGACAACTTCCTTGCTAGTGTAATCTATAGCATTTCTGTCCTCCTTAAATAGTTCATCACGCACGTCAGTGTCATCATTATATCGTATTAATAAAACGTCACTACACATGCCCTCACTTAACCCCGAGGCCTGCGTTCGAGGGCTTAAGCAGACCCGTTGGTGTTTCCCTGCTGCTGTCCTTTGTTCATGTTATTCGTTTGCGAACTCTCATCCGTGACTTCCACTATCCGTGCTGCCGGTCGTGTATTCTGCCACTTGCCGTCATTACTCGGCGAAAAGTTTTGTTGTTGGTTGGGAGAATTTGTATCAAAATTTTGAGGTGGGTTTGTGTTAGATATGCCCCCTGATTGGAAGTTCTGGCTCTGATTGTGAAATCCGTTATTATTAAACTGACTGCCCTGTTGAAAGTTACGGTTATTTCCGCGGGATTTACTACGTCCAAAATCATTATGTCCATTTGAGTTGTAAAAGTTCTGTCCCTGTGAGTTAAAATTTTGCTGTTGGCGGTAGGGATGCCAGCCGAAAGTGTTATTGAAATTGCCCCCGTTAATTCCATTCCCCCAATTACCGTAACGGTTCCTTGACCTTCTGTTACCATTACGATAATTACCATTATTTCCGTAATTAGTGTTGCTGTTGCTTGCGTTGTTGTAATTGTTATTAAAATTATTGCTGTTAAAAGGGCTGCCATTATTGGGTGGTTGTCCAGGGTTGTTAAAGTTATTAGGATGATTGTTAGCGTTGATGTTGTATTGATTCTGGTCAGGGGGGAGTGCATTAAATTGCGAGTTAAAAAATGGCGGGTTATTGTTCATATGTAAATTGTCCCGATTCCATAAGGATCCACTTAATTGCGGATGGCGGTCATAGGCCAGTTCCAAGGAATCCAAAATTTTAAAAATTGGTCAATATCGTCACTCGATACAAGGGCTAGATCTCGGGCAATATCTCCCGGTAATTTGTCTCTTAGAGCGTTTAACAGGTCGGATTGGGTGACGGGAATGGTGAAATATTTTGTCATGTTTAGGCACTTCTCAAAATAATTGCGCAGGCCACCACGTTTCCTATTATAGGGCGGCGGGTTAAATGCTTGGTGACGAATTCGCTCCTGCACTGCGCGTGACCAATATTTAGCTAAAAACTCATGTTCAAACTCTGCATAAGTTCTACAACGTGTTCCCATGTCGGTCCCCCAGAGCAGTGCTTCTCCTTGCATATACCCTATGACGAACTGTATTCGTCGTTTATCTGTCCAGGAGGACGGGAATACATCATAGAACGATCTAATAAACAGAACCGGATGTGCATTCTTGTTTCCAGGGGTAAAGATTGGAAACTGTCTATGCTTCAGTAAACTTTCTTCCTCCATCACTGTTACGAGATATTGCGTTGCATCACCCATTTTCGGAACTGTGTTAAAATGCTCACGCACTGGCGAATTGCTATGGCGTGTGCGAGGTGGGTAAACTCCTTCCTCGTGTGATAACGGCCTTGAATAGTTTTCATTATCAACACGGGTTAAATTTTGTGTCATGTTGCGTGTGTATGCGGGACCGTGATTATCGGCATTATTATTTCCGCGAGAGCCCGCGATTTCCGTCCTCAACCTCTTTTCGACCTCCTTAATGTTTCCTGTAAGTTTTGAAACTAAATCATTCTCCCGCTCTTTAATAAGCTCTTCAACTTCAGTGATATATGTGCGATGCTCAGCAATACACTTTTGTGCCAATGTTGTATCACTGTCAAACGCACCTATTTCAGCAAGTTTATTTAAATGTTGTACATCTTTAATAGTTTTTTCCTGACTCAATTTGAGGAAACCTAATTCCCGTGATAGTGAATCCATGCGATCAGGGAGATCGTCTGTGTCAGATTTTAAAGACGTTACTGCAACCGTCAGCTCTTCCTGTGCCTTATTCATTTTTTCCTGCATGTCGACAATGGATTTGACTTGTGTTTCATGGAACCTGTTGCTCATCCCTCAATTGATTAAACTTACTGTTGATGGATTCGGCAATTTTAGAATCTACCTCCTTACTAAAATCTTTAAACCTATTGTCAACGTCCTGTTAATTTTGTCAAGGCGTTCGTCAACTTTATCAATACGGGTGTTTACAGCATCCAAACGATTATTGATTTCCTGTTGTCCCCGATCTATTTTTTGATTTAACGCCTGGATATTTTTGTCCGATTTTTCTTGTCCCTGTTGTATTTTTTTGATTTAACACCTGGATATTTTTGTCCGATTTTTCTTGTCCCTGTTGTATTTTTTGATTTAAACACCTGGATATTTTTGTCCGATTTTTCTTGTCCCTGTTGTATTTTTTGATTTC